>WBZZ01001314.1:190000-202500 GCA_019918135.1 Paulinella micropora
GCTGGTTGATAGCCCAGGACCCAGCAGACACCAGATTGTTATGGGTGGGGTTTCGAGGCAGCTCTAGCAACCGCGCTTGGTGTATGCACTTGCACATTTCGGTGACGTCTTGCAAGAGGTTGCTGGGACTGCGGAATAACCTCGGCTTAGTGCAGTCTTGCCCTCAGGAGCTCCATCGGTGGCCCCGATCATCAGGCGAGAGACTGACACGGGGGGGTGGAGGACCTCGAACAAGGGTATTGGAGGCTTATGTCCGTTGAGGATATGCCATTAGCTGCATCAGTACGCCTCAGATATAGTAAATAGTATTATTATTATTATTATTATTATTATTATTATTATTATTATTATTATTATTATGTATGTGTGAGGGAGTACATAGGCCATCGGTCCTTTCCATGGGCTGATTGGTATAAAGCTCCTAGAGTAATGTTCTATGCAGTCACTTCCTTTATTCCACCGATTGGTGTGGAGACTTTCCTTATGGAATGGAGGACTGGATGCACATGGCCTTTTGGCTCAGCAATTGGCAGGAGATACACTATGTATGTGTGTATGTATGATGTATGTATGTATGTATGTATGTATGTATGTATGATAGGACTGTCTCAAAACCCCATCCATAAGAATTTGATAGACAACTGGGTCCTGGGCTACCAACCAGCATAGCAGAGTTAAAGATCTTTTGTGAGGCCTCAACGATCCTCCTCCCCAGCATACCACCAAATTCATAGTTGGATTGGCATCACAATTTAACGCCGTAAGGGTTGGGCTGAATAATAATAACAATGATAATAATAATAATAATAATAATAATAATAATAATAATAATAATAGTAATAATAGTAATTTACTATATCTGAGGCGTACTGATGCAGCTAATGGCATATCCTCAACGGGCCGTGTCAGTCTCTCGCCTGATGATCGGGGCCACCGATGGAGCTCCTGAGGGCAAGACTGCACTAAGCCGAGGTTATTCCGCAGTCCCAGCAACCTCTTGCAAGACGTCACCGAATGTGCAAGTGCATACACCAAGCGCGGTTGCTAGAGCTGCCTCAAAACCCCACCCATAACAATCTGGTGTCTGCTGGGTCCTGGGCTATCAACCAGCATATGCGGAGTTTAAGATCTTTTACGCGCGCAACGACCCTCCTCCCCAGCATCTACCACCAAAGGGTTATGAGTTGGCGTCACAGTTTAACGCCTTGAGGCCATTGGGCTGGAACTCTGTTTAGCAAGTGTGAATAGGTTTTTTCATCGGGATTTCCCTCAAATATGTCACAGTCAACACTCCAAAGTAATAATAGTAATAATAGTAATAATAGTGCTTCTCTATGATGCCTGTTTTCACTGACCGTGGGGACAGGGGATGAACAGAAGCAAAGCTAGGTACTGGGAGAGCAAAGCGCTAGACCCAGACTTTCACTCAGGTGTTTTTTTTTCTTTTCTCTCCCTTTTTTTTTTGTTTTTTTTTCGACTAAACTTGTTGTCCGTTATATGTCCGTTGGTAACAGAAAGGCATGGAGGCAGAACGTATTCCACTCTCCCAAGGCCGGACCAGATTGCCCTGGAGTGGGCTTGTTATTTTATGTGGAGATCAGGTACCATGCGATTGTTTTGTATCATATGTCATCTCTCAGTACATGTGTTTGTGCAAGAACCAGGCTTCACTGATGCAGCAGTTGTTCAACATCTTCGGGATTTGGGCTGGACCTGGGTACTAGGAGTCGACGCTAGCCGTCGTACGTAAATTTTCTCTTTGTTTTCCCTCTCGAACAGTTAGACACAGGCGTGAGAGGTGCCGGGGCGAAGCGAGTAGAAAGAATTCGTCGTTCTTGGGGGTGGACTCTTAAGAAGGCCAGCGTTACCAACCCAGAGAAATATACGGTCCATAATCTATTATACGCAGACTTTGCCGACTGGGTTACGCACCAGGACCCCTCCCGTTTTAAGTATTTGGATGAAAGCCATTTCGAAAACTGGGGTACATTTCATATCTGCCAGTGCTGTTTTGTTTCTCATTTTCTTTGTTTGTAGATTGCTCACGTTGGCAGTGGTGTCGTGGGGAAAGTGGTGAGAGAGTGAATAGGGCCCGTCATATGACAGAGCGAGCGAGAAACACTTTCAGTGTTACCTATATGACGTCACTAACGCATCCAAGAGGGGCAGTATTGTTAAGCGTGAGGGAGGGATCTAATGACGATCGTGATTATATCGAATCAGTCGTTGATGCAGCTCATCACGGACACTTGGGGTACGGTGATATTCTCATTGTAGATAATGCAAAAATTCACGGCGCGGAGGAATGGCGAGTTCAGGATCTGCTTCTTCTTGCTGTGGGGGTGGGAGTTGTTCGCCTGCCTGCTTACTTTCCAGAGTTCATGCCATGCGAGTTGGTTTTCCAGAATGTGAGGTGGATGCGAGCTCACAGGGGTACAGGAGCTTTCCGGGAAGAAATTTTCAAAGCGTTTGCATTTGCAACCAATCTCACCTTTGTGGGCCGCTCGACAGTACCGACATTGCATACCCCAAAATTAATAAAACGAAAATAAACTTTAATAATATATTCGTTTTTCAAGTACAGTCAAATAATATTACTGCTGCTCAGTTAAACTACTAGTAATTGTTATTATTAACGTGAATAAAACTTGAAATATCATTAACACGATTTTGAAAATTTGAATTGCATCTAGAGGCTGGCAGGAATTATTATTAATAATATTAATATTATCATATTATTAATAATATTAATATTCTTGTCACGTATTGGAAAAGTTTGACTTATAGCAAAAGTTAAAACTATAAAAAGTTTAACGAATAAAAAAAAGTTTGAAGTATAAAAAGTTTAACTTATGTAAAAAACTTTGACTTATATGAAAAGTTTGACCTATATAAAAAAAAGTTTGACGTGTCAAAGTTTCTATATAGGTAAAAGTTTCCATATTGGTAAAGTTTTTATATAGGTTAAACTTTCTTCATTCTGAAATTGTGGCGAAAATGAATGTCGACAGTAATAATAGAGAGATCACTTCGTTTATTTACGTAATTTCAAACTTTTTGTAGGCTTGGATGCAATTTACGATCAAGTGTAGAACGTAGATTGTGAGGTCTTCAGTTCTCAAACGGATAGTGTCTTTTTGTTTCTAGTTAAGTCACAGTCATAAATGGATAGTGTCCATTGGTGTCGGGTTGGTGAATTGGAAAACCAAACTGATTTGGGAAGGCTAGGCGAGAATGACGACAGATGTAAAAAGAAATCAAACATTGTTTTCCCGTCACTTGTCCACAAATTTACCGTAAAGCGTGTTTCACTGGAAATCGGGGGAAAAGGTAATATATGGACGAAAAAGGCAATAGTTAATCTTTTCTAAAAAGATATTTGACTTAATCGTTTGAAATCATTTCTGAACGGAATCGAAAACTAGTTAGTGAAGTCAAAACGTCGTGCAGAGGAGAATCTAATGAACCGGTCAAAAAGAGTGACTTATCAACGGTAAAGGTTTTAGCCTGTCGTTAAGGTGCTCAGTCTGATACATTTTGACATGTATTGAATTTAACTGCCATATTCTCGCACCTTGCTTTTTTTGCTGTTTCTTGCAGGTTTTTCCGGGCCTGGGCCAGATCCCTGGTCCGTAGAGGACTCCCGTTTCGACTTGATACCTTTTTTTCTTTTCACACTTACTTTCTCTGGTTTGGAAGCATTATGTTTCGAGTCACCTAAAGTCATGTTAACATAGTGCAAGACAGGTTGTGTCATGTTATTACGTATTTCGATGTATTTTTGTGGCGAAAGGTATCCCAGGGGTAAGAACTTGCCCTGCATCACAAGCGTTGTACATCGAAATAAGTAGCGCAAGTTTGAAATACATTTGGAAGTGATAACCTGCAGTATCGGTTGTGATCGCAGATTCTACCAAACGCCAACATCGATATGTCGGTCGGGCAGGGTTGATCTAAATAAAGACCTGGTTTATATTTGCTGGCCTGCGAGCTCTAGGCACGGAGCTTAGCTCTTTGTCCTTCACAGAAGTGCACAATAAATCTCGAACAACGAAAAAGTAACGTTCGAAGGCCTTTCCTGGAGCTGCAGTCACCACACGCATCATTCAAATACTACAAACGAGAAAAAAGAAAGAAAAAAAATGATACCTAGAAAAGCCTTTTCAGATTCTGTTGAAGCTGGGAAAAAATTGACATATTCACTGGCATGAAGACTGGGTTCTGACAAATGAAATGCGTTATGAAATGAAACGGAAAGGTGTCAAGGCACCTTCAACCAGCTTGTAGGACTGTCCCTTCAGTATGAAAGACGTCACATCTTGCTGTGAAACAATATGGATCCACCATGATGTTTTGCAAAAAGACAAACCGTTTTTGGTGCAGGGACTGGAGGAATAGAGATCTTCAGATCCGCGAAGGCCGCAGAATCAAACTATTGCAAGCAAGCAGTCCAGTGCATTCATTCTGCCTTCTAGTCGAACCTCTTTTGGAAAACTGAAGAGCCAAAGCTGTGCATTCTCACTGAGCTCCGACGATGGCCTTAGCTTCGGGTGCAGCCGAGCCGGAAGGAATTGCGCCATACTTTCAACACGTCATGTGCCTGAGCGGCATGCATAATGAGTATGCGTGTTGTATGAATGCCAAGGATCCCATGGATCATATATGCACATACATAGACATGCATAGATATACATACATACACAAACGCATTCATACATACACATTTCGACTAAATCGTTCTTATTCTTTGTACTTATGTTATTACTGATAATCATTACTATTGTTGCGATTACTATGAAGGTACATGTCCACAATCTGGATCTAATGTCATAGTCTAAGAAGACTATTTTCATTACTACTACTACTACTACTACTACTACTAGTACTAGTACTACTACTGTTATCATCATTATCATCATTATCATCATCATCATCATCATCATCATCATCATTATTATTATTATTATTACTATTATTATTATTATTATTATTACTATTATTATGGACACCGTGATAGCCCAGTGGTCAAGTTCTACCATCTGGGCCCTGTCGCCAGTTCGATTCCCGTCGGTGCCACCAGTATTTTCATTGTACATACCGATCCGTCTGGACCAGTATTTTCATTGAACATACCGGCCCGTCTGGAAGTGTTGGAACTGCCCTTGCGGGGGTGTCATTAGAGCTTATCGTCAATTCTTCGTACTCCCCTCACGGGTGAGACGATGGAGGCGCATGTGCAGAAATGCATCAGCCATTGACAGAGAAGCACTATTATTACTATTATTATTATTATTATTATTCTGGAGGGGTGCACAAGATGGCACTCCATAGGAAGAGGTGGTTGGGCCTCTCCCCACGAAGGTGACCGCTTGGGGAGGGCGGTCACCGGGATATGCGCAACTCTCAACTGGATATTTACTCGGTAGGGGTTCGGCCAGGCAGGTTGTGGGGTTGTCTGTTGGATTGTTGGTTGGCTCGTTTTTCTTGGCTGTTGGTTTGGGTGGTTTCCTGGTTAGCCCATTTTCGCCGAATTTCCTGCCGAGTAAATGCCTGGGGGCTTCCAGTTCCGGTTTGGTGATCTTGTTGAGGTGAGCATTCGGAGGAAACAGTACCGAGATGGGTTGAAGATAGGATTCACATTGAGCCGAGATGGGGCCGAGTTGACCTGTTCCAACTCGGCTCCATTTCGGCTTCATGTTAATCCTATCTTCATCCTATCTGGGTTTTGTCTCCTCCCTATCTTCGCTTCTTCGGGGTTGCCTAACTGGAATACATGATGACGCGCACGTTGGAGAGGGGCTTCAGTCGGTCCCAATGCCTTGCCAGTGCCTGGCTGCGTTGCCGTGCCTTGCCCCATGCATTCACACCCTCCACCGTTGCATTTCTAACTGAGCAGCTTCGGCTGGGATTACTATACTTGTCTGTAAGACCCTATAGGTACCGCTAGGTTCGCGCCTTCTATACCCACGTGGGGGAAGGAGTTTCAGCGGCACGCCGTCCGATCTGGCTCCACTCGGGGACACCCGTACCTCATGATGTGTATTGTTAGGAGCAGCTGAAAGTCCATAAGGCATGAGAGTAGAGGCGTTGGCGATGCGATGGAGAGTGTGTGTAGTGCGTGAGGCAGGTTCTGGCGACGCTGGGGGTGCTGGCGGGCGCCGAAGGGCACGAAGCGACGCGGCAGCGTCCAGTGACACCGGCGGAAATGCGTGTAGTGTGTGTTGCAGATACCGCCGATGCTATTTGCATGGGCGGGCGCTTTCCTCGGCGTAAAGAGGCGCGGCGGTGATGGCCAGCGACATTGGCCGTCTACTACTCTAAATGGATTACAAATACGCGAAGCACGGAGCTACCACTGTGGCCCTTATGGGACAAGGTAGAATCGCCGAAGACCTGGACAATCCCCGTGGGAATGCCTCTTCGACGGGCTCTGGCCCGATGTCCCAGGATGGGAGGATGAGGGCTCGCGTATATGACGGGATTCCTGAACCACGTGGAGAGGCTATCTTAGCTGCGCCTCATCCTTCCTCCCCAAACCTGGCACACGGGTCGGCGCTTCAACATAAGGCGAGCGGCGCTGTATGGCAGATGGCACCGCCGCCTCGACGATACCGGCGGGTAGATCGGTACGACAAGGACGGGCGTAATCTGATTGTCTGGGGGCTCTCAGAACGCGCCAATCTACAGGAGATCGCCTCCAAAATGAGCGGTCTTGGTCTGGTGGTCCCGGTAATGGAGTGGCAAGGCCAGCGAATGTCTCGTCACCTGGAGCTGGTCTACGAGGACGATGACAGCAGGCAGACGGCGTTGCAGCAACTCAAACATCTCAAATTCTTCGGCAGAGGGGTCAATGTGGCCCTTGGGCGCAGGTTCAGGGACAGGGAACGTGTCCGAAGGCTTATTCGCATCCATCTGCGTGGGGAAGCGGCGGTCCGGAAGGAGGAAGCTGCGACGGGATATCGCGTCTTGCCTCTGCATGAAGAATGTGTTGATGATGTGCAGGTGGTGTCTTCGGAATTGGCTGCCGATGCACCTGAGTGTGTGTCTGAGTGTGCTGATGTGCAGGTGGTGCCTGCATTCGGCGGCCAGTGCAGTGGGGGACCAACCTGCGCAAGCACCTGCAGAGGGGGGCAGCACGAGGGCGGAAGCCAAGCGCGGCCGTCGGGTCCGGAAACGAGCCAAGAAGCACCGCTCCAAGCAGTTCGATACCGGCTTCAAGCTACTCGTCGCGAGTCACAACTGGCGGGATACGACAACGTAGGCACGGCGGAATGGGCATCATTCTACAAGCATGAGGGCTGGCTAGTCATCGGGGCTCAGGAGCACCGCATGGGCAAGAAGCAACTTTCCAAATGCAGCCTGGATGGATTCCGGATTTTTGGAAAACCTGCGGAGGTCAGCGAGAAAAATCGCTGCAAGGGTGGGTTCTATTCGCGGTGGCTAACTTCCTTGGTCCGTATAGCAACCTGGTGTCAGCCCCCGTCGACCACCGGCAGCAAGTGCGGCTGCGTATCGCCTCGGGTGTTACCGGCGCTCAGGATATCTATGTGGGCAACGGCTACTTTCCCCAGGAAACGCAGGAAGAAGAGTCGTCAGAGGCGTGTGCGGCCTGGCAGGCAGCTATAGCTTTTTTTGGAGCCAAAGGTCTTGTGGTCACGGTGGCGGATGCCAACGCGAAGCTCGGGCCGGCATGCAGCCGAAAAGAGGAGGGCATCGTCGGTCAGCACGGGGAGGTCGATGATAAGGGAGCACCGGTACGTTCGGAGAACGGCAAGAGACTCGCGGCTGTCCTCGTCGCTACGGGCCTGCGAAATCTGAGCGGCTTCTCGTGCCCAGTGGAAGGGTCCTACTGGTGGTCCCGGCGTGAGCAGCGCGGCATGGGCACAGGCAAGCACCTCCTCGATTACATCTGCGCGTCGCCTGGCTTGGCATCTGGAGCAAAGTTCGGAGTATGCGAAGATGATCTTGATACGGACCACAAGGCAGTATGGGCCGAACTGACGTGGAGCGGCCAGCGCCGACCAAAGCGGGCTGCGAAACCTTACAGGTCCTTTCGTGTTGATAAGCTTATTGGTGCTGGTGTCTCGGGTAATGATCACGCTGCGAAGCAAGCGCTGGATTATCTACGCGACAAGTTCGATGACGTATTCCAGCATTGCCTACAGAAGCTTGGAGTGCATCAGCTGCCTGAGCTTGACCTATCGGGTGGTGCCGACAGCCAACGGGTGGTAGACGACGTCACCGAGCGAGTGGCGCAGTCCTTCCGAATGGCGGCGCACCGGGTCCTTGGCTCCAGATGTATACGACCCCGTTTCACCAACAATTGGTTCGACGGGGAGCTAAAGGAGCTCATTCAGCAGCGCCGGGAGGCCTACGCAGCATACAGGAGGGATGAATCGAATGCGGAAGCCCGTCTGAATTGGCTACGGCTCCGCAAGCAAATTCGGAAGGCAACTCGGGCCAAGAAGTTCGCCTCCTTCAAGCAAGTGCAGGAAGAAGCGGTCAAATGTCAACGCGAGCAATCCTCAAAGCGCTTTTGGCTACTCGCGAAGCGGCTTGGCGGGGCACGCAGAACGAAGGTCTCCGCGACGGTGCAAAGGGAGGATGGCTCACTGGCGTGTACGCTGCCGGAAAAGGTCGCTCGGTGGGAGGAATTTCGGAAAACTTCGGTGAAGCCACGGGAAAATCCGGCAAGTGCGGCTGTTGTGGTGGAGTGCTGTGCAGAAGCAGGCTCGCTGGAGTGGGAGGAAGCCGAAGCTAAGCGGCAGTTCCACTGGAACGATCGCTTCAGAGATGAGGTGGCCCGGGCTATGAAGGAGCACGAAGTAGGTGAAGACACTTGCGAAGAGCTGGACAAGCCGTTCACGCAAGAGGAGGTCCTTGCAAGGCAACGTGCCCTGAATAACCACAAAGCTTGTGGCGAGGACAAAGTGAAGAACGAGATGCTCAAGTATGGCGGCGCCTACATCAATGGCTACTTAACGCAGTACTTCAACTGGATTCGAGAAGCCGAGAGGACTCCAAAAGCTTGGGGCAAGGGAATCATCGTCAATATCCCCAAGGGTGGGGATCCTACGGATCCTGACAACTGGAGGGATATCTCGATTATTAGTTGCCTTGGTAAGCTGTATCTGTCCTTATTAGCTACTCGTCTAACGCTCTTCGTGGATGGCCCGGATATATAGCTACGTCCAGAGCAGGGAGGCTTCCGCCCGGGGCGTTGCACTACGGATCAGGTCTTTACCCTTTGGCAGAGGTTGAAGGGGCGTCAGCAGCAGAAGCGGGAGTCGTATGTCCTGTTCGTCGATCTACGCAAGGCTTTCCCGTCTGTTTGGAGAGATGGCCTATTTGAGAGGCTCTGGAAGCTGGGTGTAAGGGGCAAGTTCTGGCGCACGCTACGCAGGTGCTACGAGCAGACTTCGTCGCAAGTGCTAGTTGATGGAGCACTCACCCCCGAAGTACTGGAGGGTGTAGGCGTCCAACAGGGGTCCCCTCTCTCTCCCACACTCTTCAACGTCTTTATGGATGAGCTGTGTGATCGGCTGGCGAGTGCCCTCAAGATCACGGATGTGAAGTGGCTGAACGACATCAAGGCACTTCTATACGCGGACGACGTGGCCCTCATCGCTCACAGTCGCACCGAGCTCCAGAAGATGGTCAATGTTGTGGCCAAGTTCGCGGAAGATTACCGGCTGGAAGTCAACTTGAAGCCCGGCAAGACGGAAATTATGCCCATTTACACGTCGAGCAAGGCGAAACGACCAAGTATCAGGGAGCGAGGTGAGCCCGTGGTGTGGTTTCGCGGCCAGAAGCTTTGTGTCACCAGTCAGTACAAGTACCTGGGAGTGGTTATCACCGACGACCTGAAGTGGAAGGAGCAGGCCCTGCGGGCTACGCGTGTCACTGAAGTCGCCACCGCAGGTTGGTACTCTTTGTGGTGTGCAGGTGAGATACAAGCTAGGTATCGTCTCATGTGCTGGAATCAACTTGTGGGAGCCAAGCTGAAGTACGCCTTCGATGTCTGGCGTGCCCCGTATCGCAGCTCACCAAGCTGGAGGCAGCAATGCTGCGCCCCATGAGGATGATTCTCGGCATCAGCCCTAAGACAAGCAAGTGGATTACACTCTTTCTGGCGCGCTCTTTCAGTGCGGAGCGTTTGCGGCGGGCGGCGCAACTGAAGTTCTATGGACGGCTGCGTGTTCTATCGGAGGAGAGATTTCCTGTCATCGCATCTCCAGTCAAATCCGACTGGACTGCGGAGGCCGAAGGCGCTATCAGGGACTCAATGGATCTACAACAAGGGCTTCAGGAGCTCCTAAATAGCTCAGAGAAGGACCTCGAGGGTTGGTGTTCGACTGTGGACAAGTGGGCCCTTCAGCAGGACGTCAAGATGGTGCAGCAACTGATGTGGGACAAGCGAGAGGCAGGCAGCGATCTTACTGATGGCCTGCGAGTCATCCTAAGACAAGTCTTTGGAACTAAGGAGTTCCCAAGATGGGTAGCCCTTGATGATGCGCATTATAATCTGCTTCGGAGAAGGTTGCTCAGCAGCAACAACCGCCTTCGGTTGTACCGCAGCAAGTTGGTCAGTGGCATGTCCCCTCGCTGCTTCTGTTGTCATGATGATGTCAATGAGTCCCTTGCGCACTTCTTATGGGATTGCCCCATGCATGAGGCGAGACGTAAGCAGCTGTTGCTGAGTATACAGAGGCTCGGTGGCATGGCTGTGGGGGGTGCTGAGGGGGATGGAGGGAGTGAGGAGGGTGGTGAGGTCGTAGGCGGTGAGGTTGTGGTGGAGGATGTGTTGCTTGGGCGGGAGCGGGAGGGCTCTGTGCGGCAGGGTTGGGATGATAGGTCGCCTGTGGATCAATCACGATTGTTTTGTAAGCTTTTTCAGGGGAAGTCGCGCTTCCGCAGTAACTTTAGGCTTGCTGCGTTGTTAGGGGTTACAGCGTTGCGTCCCCCTCCAAAGTTGGATGTGTTGTTTGGATCATATGTGTCTGAGTGTTGGTCTGCTAGGGAGGGTAAAAGGGAGGAGCTTGGGGTGGAGGATGGGGGCGAGGAGGTGATTGACCTCACTGAGGTTCCATCAGCTTCTGTCCCACCCTCTCCCCCAAGTGACGTTGATGTTGCGCGGCGCGGCCGTCCGCGCAGTGTGGACGTCCTGGCTAGAGAGAGGGGTTCGGGAGCGCAGCGTAGTGTCTCCGAGTTCTTCTCTTCAGCTAACACCCTCGCATCTAGCTCTTCATGCACTTCACAGCCCCCATCTGCCCCTGCTGTTGCTGTTGCTGCTATGTCTGTTTGGTGTTCTGACAATGCGTTGGGATCGGCTGACCCCGGTGACACAATGGAGGCACATGTCCAGGATCTGGATCTGATGCTATAGTCTGAGGAAGCCTATTATTATTATTATTATTATTATTATTATTATTATTATTATTATTATTAGGGAGTACATAGGCCATCGGTCCTTTCCATGGGCTGATTGGTATAAAGCTCCTAGAGTAATGTTCTATGCCGTCACTTCCTTTATTCCACCGATTGGTGTGGAGACTTTCCTTATGGAATGGAGGACTGGATGCACATGGCCTTTTGGCTCAGCAATTGGCAGGAGATACACTATTATTATTATTATTATTATTATTATTATTATTGACACCGTGATAGCCCAGTGGTCAAGTTCTACCATCTGGGCCCTGTCGCCAGTTCGATTCCCGTCGGTGCCACCAGTATTTTCATTGAACATACCGGTCCGTCTGGACCAGTATTTTCATTGAACATACCGGTCCGTCTGGAAGTGTTGGAACTGCCCTTGCGGGGGTGTCATTACAGCCTATCGTCAATTCTTCGTACTCCCCTCACGGGTGAGACGATGGAGGCGCATGTGCAGAAATGCATCAGCCATTGACAGAGAAGCACTATTATTATTATTATTATTATTATTATTATTATTATCAGTGGCACCGCGATAGCACAGTGGTTAAGGTCTACCATTTGGACCTGTCGCCAGTTCGATTCCCGTCGGTGCCAGTATTTTCAAAGGATATTTTCTTTGAAAGTATTGGTCTGTCTGGAAGGCTTGGAGCTGCCTTGCGGGGGTGTCAGTAGAGCCTATCGTCAAATCTTCGTACTCCCCTCGCGGGTGAGACGATGGAGGCACATGTGCAGAAATGCATTCGCCATTGACTGAGAAGCACTATTATTATCATTATTATCATTATTTAGGGAGTACATAGGCCATCGGACCTTTCCATGGGCTGATTGGTATAAAGCTCCTAGAGAAATGTTCTTTGCCGTCACTTCCTTTATTCCACCGATTGGTGTGGAGACTTTCCTTATGGAATGGAGGACTGGATGCACATGGCCTTTTGGCTCAGCAATTGGCAGGAGATACACTATTATTATTATTATTATTATTATTATTATTATTATTATTATTATTATTATTATTATTATTATTATTATTATTATTATTATTATTGGACACCGTGATAGCCCAG
>WBZZ01001314.1:207500-230958 GCA_019918135.1 Paulinella micropora
CCGAGTTGCTATCAGCACTCTCGGTTCTGAAGACTCTGTGCATGTTTCTCTTATGTTCTCGTTCGCTATTAATGCTATCGTTTATGTGCTCGTTAATACCATCACTGGAGTATTTGTTAAACGAAGCATTAAATGATAAATGCTCGTTCTCAATACCAGCGATGATATTATTCATGACAATTGCGGAAAGTTGGCCACGATTATCTTTTTTCCATCTATAGAAATTATCTATTTCTTTGTTTTTTTTCTGTTCCAATCTTTTCTTTCTCAAGCGAGCGATTTTATCTTCCTCTACTTCATTATTTTCAATACTTAATCGGCGCAACATCTCGTTAATAGCATCAACCTTGACTATTTCAGGCTGTTTCTTTTCAACAAGACGAGCGATTTCTTTGTCTATTTTAGAAATTCTTTCTTCGCATACTATTTTATCTTTTTTGAGTCTATCTATTCCTCTCTTCATCGTTTCAAATATTTCAATCCAGTCATTTTTGGTTTTAAGTCTATCCGAAATCGTGTCTTCAGCCATACTTGTTGCGCCAAAACTTCGTTTTTTTGGCGCAAGCAAATATTTCGCAGTAAGGGGTTTTTGGCGCATTGGCGCATGGTGATATTCCGGAAATAGAATTTTCTAGAATTTTCTTAAATGTATTTGAGATTGGCGGTAATACTTCAAATACCATTTTTTCTGTATCATTGGTAGGATTGCGGAAAGAGGAGACTAATGGGTTCGGCATAGTCATTGAGTTTTCAGGTTGCGGGTTCAAGTCCCTCATCTTTCTCGCGATTCTTTTGTTTTTTTTCGTCCATATCAAAACACTTCAAATACTTTATTTTCAACAAATTTATTGGGTTTCATATACTGGGCAAATGATTGGTAAACACACCGCGAAAAAACTGGTCGGCAGTTCAACTCTGGAAGATATTGCCGTGTATATGAAATTCATTTTTGCTATAACGATTTTTTTTTGGATGAATATAAGAGCAGGGTGAGTGAAAATACCTTCTCCTGTTGCTGTCCGACCCTATTTTTGACTTAGAAAAAAATAGACTTGTCTTATATACACTACGATGTGGAGCGAAGATGACAAGAAGTTTGTTAGGCAGTTAAGAGTTGCTACAACTGAAAGTAAAATTTATGAGGTCGTGTCCAACTTCTACGATAGTGAGTTAAAACCAAGTATAGCCTTTCATAATGCTATTATATCTTTATTTAGCACGCCAACGAGTGATGAAGAGGTGCTTGAGGCACTAAAGGTAATATATCCAAAATATGCTATCGTGTATCCAAATTTGAATAGTAGAAGGCAAAGACTTTCTGAGGTGAGAAAAAAAGCAATAGAGCCCAACCAAAGTGAAAAAGTATATGAAATGAGCAAACTTGATAAGTATTTTAATCTAAATGAAGACGAGCGGATTGATATCGTTGAGGGATATAAGAAAGATGTCAAAGCCAAAAATGAACAAAAAATACAGATTGATGTCCGTGATGTAATGGCTAAAATGAATGATATGATATTAAGTAATGACCCTTATCTTAAACTACTTGCTTTGATGATAGCAATTGGAGCAAGGCCTGTGGAAATATTTGATAAAAACACATATGAATTAATACCAGATAAACCGAGTTGGTTGCTAGTGAATAACCTAGCGAAAAAGAGAGAAGGACAAAAAAAGAATTGGACTGAGAGGCCTGTTGTCCTTTTCACTCCCCAGTTTGTAATAGAACAAGTAAATTCAATACGAAACCATTTCAAAAAGAAAAAAGCAGTCATTATCAACAGCGAAGGTGTGCTTGATAAACAAAAGAATAATGAACTAAACAAAAGGATTATCAAAATCTTCCCTTGGCTATCGGAATACACACAGAAGAGCAGTATGTTGCGAAAACTATATGCTAGTTTGTCGTATAGTAATTTCGCCAATCCGAAATTAGAGAATTTTAATACGTGGGTTTCAAATGTGTTGGGGCACGGCGATATGCTCACTTCATTTAGTTATAGTTGGGTTAATGTGGCCGACCCTGAAGAAATTAAGGCAGAAGGGATTAAAACAGAATTAGAGGAGTTAAGACGCAAAATAGATTTATATTTGAATTTAAATAACACTAATGAAATTGAAAGCAATCTAGATAACGGAGGCGAAAAATGCAAATACCAACCATTAGGTAAAAGTGCTAGTAGAGAGGATAAGTATAAATTGCTTGAGAAGATATGGGGCGATTACGAGGGGCAAATAACAAATACTAAACTACGACAATTAAGCGGGATTGGAGCCGTTATTGTAAATACGTTTATTAAAGAGAAGAGGGGCGAAGCGACGAAGAGCGACAGCGAAGAGAGTAAAGAGACGAAGAGTGAAGCGAAAAAAGAAGAGGAAACAAAAGCACCATTAAGAAGAAGTGCTAGAATTAAAAAGAAGGCTAATACTTAACCACAATCAATGGGGGCACTCTGTATTGCTTCCTGTATTTACTCTCCCACCTGAAACATGCAACGGAGCATATGGTGAACCATTCTATGTAATCCACACTATCAACATTTACGGCGATTATAGGCGGATGTGATTGAAATGTAGGTGCCAGTCCGCATATATCACAAGTCCCTTTGTTGATATTTTTTATGTTTTCCAAATAGACAAAGGTTTTAATGTGGCCAACGATATCCGCGGGCAATTCGTGTATTATTATCGGCATGTTTTATATTACATATTATATAATAAAAATGAATTTGTTTGGTCAAAGCACGAGCACTCCATCGTCATCATCTACATCGTCATCATCTTCTTTATCAATAGATAATATTAAAGATGCTTTACCAACAACGGCCTTCGGAGAGTTGCGAACGGCAACTCTATCGCCCGTATTACAAAATGTCTTCACTTATGGTATTAATACTCGTTTCTTTGACAAAACAGAAACAAACGGCGGGGTGGTATCAACTGCTAATTCAATGGCGGTTTTGACCACATCGGCCTCTGGTAATTCAACCGCACAGATTACGACTATAGAGAGAGCAAAATATAGAAGTGGCATGGGCTTGGTTGCTAGATTTTCCGCATTGTTTCCGTCATCTACCACCGCGACTACCTTTAATTGCGATATCGACATAGGCACACCAGCAGACAATTTATGTTTTAGACAATCAAACTCGGGAATGTCTGTTGTAAGAACGGCGGGGAGTGTTGAAAATGTGGTTAGTCAGTATGCTTGGAATGTTGATAAATGTGATAATACGGGAAACTTCCCCGCGATTGATTTTACTAAATTGAATGTGTTTGAAATAGTCGTCCAATATCTGGGTAGCGGTCAAATTACATTTAAAATTGAAAATCCCCGCACTGGACGAATGGAAGTAATTCATGCGATTAAATACGCGAGCACTGCTACTACTCCATCATTAGATCAGGCCGCATTTGCTATTTATGCGAAGGCGTATTCATCAACCCTTCAATCCGTCGTAATGAAAACGGCTAGTATGTTTTTGGCAGTAGAGGGGACTATTGACCGCACTATTGCTATGACGAACTCGTATGACAATGTCAAAACTATTGGAACGACGGAAACTTCTATATTTACCCTCCGCAACCGAGCCACATTTAATAGTAAGACGAATTACAATGTTATTTATTTTAAAAATTTGTGTGTGAGCAACACAAGTGATAAAATATGTATAGCAAAGATAACATTAAATGCGACACTTGGAGGCACTCCGTCATATTCCAATTATGATACCAACACATCAATAGTGGAAGTAGATACAGCAGGAACTACCCGCACTGGCGGAAACATAGTATTAACATATATATTATCTGCAGGTGCTTCTATTTACATTGATTTGTCTCGCTATAACCTAAAAATTGGAACGGGTAAGACATTGACCGTGTCAGCATCTCTAGTGGCAGGAACAGGTGCGAGCATTTATGCTTCATTGAACTGGATTGAAGACCAGATTTAAACAAAAAAAAAATACACACTTTCAAAAATACAGGCTTTCAAACTTTTTTTCTATCTCTACTGCTAGATTGTTAATATTTGTTTTTTTTGTCATTTCCTCAACAATTGGTGCATGGTATTTCCTTAAATACCGATAAAACTGATCCATATTAGTCCCGCACGGGATTATATCTTTTTTTTGTTTCAAACGGCACTCGTTGATAGCCGTTATCAACTTAAACAATTTATCTATATTGTCCAAAAATATCATATATAATAAGGGAAATTATAGTCCAAATGTAAATAAACCGATAGGATTAAGCATGATAGACTTTGAGAAGAATACTAACTTCAAAATTGACAGGACATTCAAGCACTTCACCGCCCGCATTTCTAATGACGATGTCAATGGATCGTAAGGATTTGGTACTATTAAACGGGACGTAATCTGCGATGTCGTTTGATGATTCAAAGTAGCACTGGACTCCATACGGCTTGTCTAAATTACATTTACCGACCACGGAGAAATTACCATTTGCTTCAACTAAACCAGACTGATTTAAAGCACGGCTATGGACATAAACGGCAGTTTCACCGATTAGATTGACTATAGATTGCATGGTGCTACTCGCCGCCGCCGAGATATCGGCAGTTAGTCCTATCTTATCGCTAATCGTGCTATTATCGTAATCAAAAGCATATGTATCACCAGTGAAAGCAAAATTCAATTTATTAACGGAGTTCAAAGTTATAACTACGGAGTTGGGGGTAATTGCTGAATTAATCGCAGTTTGAAGAGCGGTAATAAATGTATCAATGGTGTATTGATTTGCTGTTACGATTGCCGTTTTTGTAGCCGATCCAGTTGTTTTAATCAATGTGAGAGTGTTGGCATAACTCGGTATGTTTGGGAAAACATTTGGGATAGAGATACTCTTAACGACATAAGCACTGATTATATCAATATTACGACCAGTTGCTGGTAAATCAACGACGAAACGGCCATTGTGAGTAGAAGCGGATTTGGATTCTGTTTTATCGCTTGAGGAGACACGAAGGAGGAAATTTTTTTTTGTTCGCTTTTCGTCTTCTAAATTGCTTATTGTAAAGCTCATTGCTATATATATAGCAAAAAATATTATTCTAATTAAATTAAAATCCCATCAAACATAAACCAATCGGAAGTGCCTCCATGTTTCTTTCATGAATTTTGGTTCTTCTATGTTTTGCGATAATATCTTTTCTTGAAAATACACCACATTCACATTGTATTCTAATAGCACCTCTTTCTCGTGCTTGTTGACATAAATAATTTCTGTTTGTTTGGTGATACAATTTATTGTATTTTACTATTTTGGTTTTGTTATTGGTTCTATATTCCTTAGCCAATTGTAGATAATGCTCCTTATTTTGTTCATAATGTTCTTTACTTAATTCATTACAAAACTCTTTATTTTCTTCATAATATTCCTTGTGAGTTCTACCAGATATTCTTTTATTTACACATTTATGTTTTCTTATATATTCACCTTCTCTTTTAGCGAGTTGATCGGGGGTTTCACACGGGTAGTATTCCAAAAGTTCAATATAAGCATCTCCGTGCTTGATTATTTCATAACTAGAAGTATAACTAGTTTTTTTTGTTTTTCCCCAATAATTGTAATTCCTGCGATGATTTGACATTCGCCGCGACAATTCTTGTGTGGTGCTTCCTATGTAAATTTTATCTGTTTGATGAGACCTAATCGCATAGATTTTACCTTTCTTACAATCTCCAACCCGTGGCATATTGTATTATGTTTTATTATATTGTATATTGCGATATGTTTATATGGTAATTTTAATCTTTTTTTGTTTAAACTACATATACTAAGAGAGATTTTGAGTAAATAAGGGCTATTGTTTTACGACGCATCTACTGGGGTAGATAGACGCGACTTTGACGTATTTCAACCAAGCGGTGATGGCGCGGTCTGCGTTATAATCAGAAGCGTACCGAATAGAAACTTCGGCAGTTCGTGAGTTATTAACCGCAAGACCAGACGCTCCAATATGTGGCGATTGATTGAGTGTCTGGATAATGGTAGCAAAACCACCATTTGTAGCAGTAGTGGAAACTCCCGTAGCAGAATAATACTTACGAAAGTTTTCAAGAGAAACAGATGAAGACATGTAAGCATCACGAATACCCATAGTCGCTTGGAGATTGTTAGCATACAACTCCGCACATCCTCGTTGAACGGAGGCAAGTGTATCGGTGCTTCCTCCGATTTCCATCTTCTGTTGAGGAGCATACCAATCACCAATACGGCATTGATATTGTCTGTAAGGCATTTGAGCCGTTCCCAAGTTATCAATACTAGCATTATCCGCAATTACATTTTGAGTTACGATATACAAGCACTGAGCACGAGCAACGGCCTTATTCACTTGAAGATTAAAATCATCCGAAGTCGCAGGATTTGCTTTTTGGTTATAATATGTTTCATAAGTGTATGGAAGCCCATCCTTGCTTCCCATCTGTTCCATAATATTTCTCTGGACGGCGGGAGTAAGTGAGAAGGTTTCCAACATAATAACAGGATTTGATACGGTGAAAGTGAGAGCCGATCCGGAGAATCCAGCGGGAACCTTAGCATCAGTAGTTCCAATAATAGTCAATGCTTCCTGTGGCGGGGCGAATGTCAAACGAAGCCTCATACCACTAATCAAAGAGGGAGGAATGAGAGTTTCTTCATTAAACACTCCTGAAAAGTAATGAAGAGGAATACAAACCCTCAAATAATTACCAGTCGCAACACTACCAGCAGTGGGGACATTGACCGCAAAGTAAGCAACTGCGTCGTCTGTAGTGCTAGCCATAACATCAACACTTTCTCTCTGTCCAGACATCTGTGCCTGTCGGCGATAATCAAAAGGATAATGCCACGGGAGAATATTTCGCACCATCTTGTTCAAATCTTCAACTCGTTCAAGTTCGCTACCATCCTTACTTTCTAGCAAAAATCTTTCAAAAATAGCAGTTGCGGGGGTGTTTTGAAAACCAATGGCACAAGCAACATTATCTTTTCCATCAGTGGCCACCAACCCGTCGGCCTTAATGTCAAATGTTAAATAACAATTTTTTCCATAAACAAAATCAGTGCTCGCCTGTAATGTAAAAATCATTTCAGTCCCCGACGAACTGGTATAAGTCTGCTGGTCAGAGAAGTTCTTCTTAAAGATGCTCCCCTGTTCAGTGAGTGCTAAATTTGCTGGCAACTCATACCTGAGGTTGTTGAGGGTCATCAACTCCTCCGTGTTTTTACTATCCTTTCCTTCCATTTTTTTGTTGTTGTGGTTGTAGTTTTACACTGCTTATTATACTAATAAAAAAATATAGAATTTAAAAATAATTAATTATTCACTTGAAACGGATTGTCTAATAATATCAACTGATTTCTGTATATTGTCAAGTCTTGCATCTTGCGGGGAGGTTAATTGAAATTCTCTCGCATCAGCATTTTCAACCGCTTTCTTCAAATAAGCCAGACTGCTAACGGCAGTGTCCAAATCAACCACATCGGCAGTTCCTTTCTTATCAGAAATGTCTGTTAATGTGTTTTGAATAGTAGAAGACTTGTGTGGGACTAAATCGCCAAATTCGGTCAGTGGCTGATTAACTAACGGGGCGCCATGACTACTCCACAATTCAAACTGGTTTAGTTGAAATCCATCACTCGCGGGTCGGTTTGCTTCATTCATCTTGTCAATAAATCCATTTGACAATCGCATAGAAACACTCGTATTTTTAATCATCGTATATATATGTAAGTTGATTTTTTTCTAATTTAAATCAACTTTAAATATATATTTTATTCTCCTCTAATTATTTTTTTCATAATTTGTAAATTCTTGTGCGTAATTCTCTCCTCTTTTATTTTCATTAAATCAGTCATGGCTTGATTAATAGTGGTATTATCTGATACTTGTGATGCGCTTTGCGTTGGTTTCTTAGGTTTTTTTTTTTTCTGGTGGCGGTGTCTCTTTAGAAGCATCTTCTATTGCTTCTATCTTACTTGCTGGTGTTGTAGTAGTTTGTTTTGGCACAGAAACAGGAGTTGGATTGACGGACTTCGGCAAAGAATGTTCAACCTTAGGTGCTGGAGACATTTCAACTGGTTTCGCATTTGGTTCGGGAGATGAATTATTCGCTGATGCTATGTCTGGTGCTTTTCTTTTCAATGCTTCATCTGGCATTTGGTCAGGTTGCCCGCTGGCAATAGGTTCGTTAAGTGTTTTCTTTCCCCTAGGTGCTTTTGGACGGATTAGACTTTTAATCTTACCACTCTTGAATATCTTCTTCTATTTTTTTGATTGCTACATGTTCGGATGTTCCCTTACGAATTGTTGTGAGTTTGCCTTGTCCATTTTCTTTATACCAAATTGACATTGCTTGATGATAAGGGGTCGCATATAGTTTCTGTGCTGACATATCTATTATATGATAATATTATATTATTATGAAACAAAAAAACTTTTTAATTGAATTAGTTTATAAATTAGTTTGTGATTGAATTCAATCACAAATTGGTCATATCTCTGTCCTTGTTTAGTCGTAATATTGTGGAGAAATTCTTTCTAAATGGGCTGTTCTATCGCTGACTGTGTTATTGATTGCCAGAAATGAATAAGGTTCTGCCGTAGCATACTTAACCATATTGTAAAATTCTTTTTTGGTTAGAAAAGGCTTTCATATTCATCTGCCAGTCTGTCAAGTTCGCTCCGCCTCACTCCGTTAAAAATAATCATCCAATGGCAAGTTAATTCTTACTCGTCGCGGAAGTTGTGTATAACTTTGAGTTGCGACCCACACGGATACTTTGGCGTGTGTTGAAGCGAAAAACAACTCTGTGAAGCACTTCTGACTTAAGAAAAGTTTTACTTTGTGCGATGTCATCCAATAACAATAATATTTTGGTGCTTTCTTAAAGCCTTTCGTCTTAATCAGTTCTTTTCTGTTTAGTCAATATTTCGCGCATTAGTTCTGGCGGTCTTCTTTGATTATGTCTTCTTTTTTTAACTTGAGAGTGTCTTCTAAAATCGGGCACGGGCTTAAGCAAAAGACAACTATTCTATCGTAAAAACCTTTCAACATGTTCTTTTTGGCGAGTAGATTACAAATCATAACTGATTTTCCTCCGCCAGTGCTGGCGCATATAACCATAGTCCCCATTGCTGGCAATATTCCTTCTTTTTGAATAGGAAGCAATTCAACACTATCTCTTTGTGTTTTAATTGGTTGTATTTCTAAGTCATTATGAAATTTGGGCGGTTTTTTGCTATCTAACTCTGTTATTACTGGCCTGTCAATAGTAAATTCCTCGTGTGCTTTTTCTATGTTGGTCTTCTCCAGATTTTGCTTCAAAAGTGTTTTTCGTGGCAACTTGTTTGCTATTAATCCTTTATGTATAGACCTCGGCATCTAATCTTATATTATAAGATATACTATATTATGGTTTTGAAAATAGTTTGGATTGTATCTATAATTATCATATTCGGCACCAAAGGGTTGGGGTGGTGAAGCGTAATTATAGAAATAAGGAGAGTAAGGACTACCAAAAGCATAATTACTTGGAGGATTAACAAGCGGTTTAAAATCCTTTCTTTCTGGGCGGGTTTGAACCTGTCGCGGGATTTCCGCTGAGAAGTTTCGTGTTAGTTTGCGCTTCATTTTTGGTAATTCTCGTGTCTCTCTCATTCGTTGTTGAATAACGGCTCTATTGTATCTATTAAGCATAAAATTGTTGTTTGTGTTGTTGTAGATTGTGTTATCTAACAATTCAAAATCATTCTTAGTTGCCAGCATACGATCGCGTCTTAGTTCGTTGCCTTTAATAAGTGGGTTTGTTTGCGAAGTGCCAATTCCTCCATTTTGGTCGCTTGGCATTAGAAAACGAATAAGTGCCATCAAATCTTCTCTTTCATCGGCGGGCGATTTTCCCATAATTTTATCAACCAATTTATCAATACTTCTCATACTATCAACCATTTGGTCATTGGCAACATTTGGTTGTTCTTCGTTTTTATATCAGTCTGTGGTCGGTTGGACTGGTTCTTCAACAAATCCGCCTGTTCTTGGCACTAGTGGCACTGGCAATGGTGCGGGTGCTGGTGGTTGAGTTTGCGGTGCTGGTGGCATAGTTTGCGGTAGTGCGGGTGTTGCTTGCGGTGGCATAGTTTGCGGTGCTGGTGGCATGGTTTGCGGTGCTGGTGGCATGGTTTGCGGTGGTTGAGTTGGTATTGGTGTTTGTTTTCTTGGCACGCTCGCATCCCTCAATTCTAAATCTTCTAATTGCTTCATTTGGTCTGGAGTTAATTTACCCCGCATTTCTTGATAAATTCTCTTATCCAAAATATCATCCGCATCTGCTACATCTGATATACTAGCACCTTGATTTAGTGCTTGTTTAATGGCCTCTTCCCATCCAACTTTTGGATCGTCATAATTAGAAAGTTTAATTTTCTTTCCAGTCTTCGCTCTCAACGATTTAACAAATCCCTTTAAGTGCCTCGTTTGGGCACCTTTATCATCAAGTATGAGCAAGTTATTGCCCAGTCCAATAGTATCTGCTACTACCATATTGTCTGAGTATGCGATCGGGACTTCAACACTAAGATTTATATCTTTTTCTATACTTGGTGGAATATCTTTTGTATTTATTTTTTCTATAAAATTATTAATTGTAGTTTCATTTGCTGGTGCGATAAGAGAATATCCTTTCACACCATCCGCTTTTTCTTGTGATTTCACCATTTGATTAAACGAATTCACCAAGGTTTCATATTGTTTGCTGAATGTAGCAGGATTGGTTATTTTATTTACTTTAAAGTTAGTGTCTTTATCAAAACTGCCCACATTATTCATAACCCCAATCATAGAATTTAATGTTTGGTCTACATTGTGTATAAAAGCATTGTATTTCGCATCTGGAGGTGTTAATTTAATAGTTTTCCAGAATTTCATCGCGTCCAAATATGATACTCCACTGCGGACTCTCCCTTGTGCTTGTAATGCCATTTTAGATATATCTGCTTTTGAGAGCATTGAATTGTAATTGTCAGAAATACTCTTGGCAACTTCGGCCGTAGCCAATCCATTACTCGTTAGATAATCGCTCATATTGGTAATTCTATCAAAGTATCGTTGGTCGGCGAAGTTTTGGACATTTTTATCACCAGTAGCATACAATAAATCATGTTCAAAAGCAACTAAATCCAAAGCATCTGCTGGGAGAATGTAAGGAAACTTACCGCGAGTTCTATCTTCTAATTGAAGACGGCTTTCCACTCGTGTGCCCCCACCATTATAATTACTTCCAGTAGTATGAGTTCGTTCTTCTTCTAATTTAATGAGAGCATCTGGTTGAGCAGACCATGTCATTATATTATTACAAATGCTGTTCCCAGAAAGCAACCGTGCAGTAGTTTCAACACCGCTTTTAAATGTATCCCATGCATCAATGTTGATATCTGTAAGCCTAATCTTCTCAGCATATCCTTCAATACATAATCACCTATTCTTTGCTGTCCCGCCGCAATTAAACGAGGGTTAGGCGGAGGCAAACCCTCTGGCGCTTCATTTCTTGCTAGTGCTAGCAAAATGGTATTGAGAGCATCTGATCTTCTTCTTCCAAGTAATCCAACATTCATCGCACGTAGTTGTGGATTGTTGGCAATTAATCTCAATACCTTCCCCCAAATTATCCTGTTCACACCATATCGCCCAACACCTGTAGCAAGGTTAAGTAATCTATTAAGTCTGGGGCTCATAATTATCTCCTGAATACTTCTAATAATAGCATTAACAAATCTTTCTACACTTCGGGGGTCATCACCTATTCGTGGCACAAGCATCTTGTGTTCGTCGCCTACCTGTGCTTCTATTAAAGCATCGTCTGGGTGTTTTCTCTCCCACTCTTCTCGGTTTTCTTTCCATTCTTTGTAATCTTGCTCCGCTTGCTTTCTATCCTCTCTTCGTATTGGACGAGTTTTGTCTTTGTTGCCTTTGTTTTTCATATATGTTAAACCCTTATCAGTTAATTGTTTTAGTTCTTCTTCTCTGTATCCTTGTTTCACCAATTGCGCTATATCTCGCTTCATTTGCTGGATATTGTCTTCTATGTGCATTATATCATATTTATCGGTAGCCATTGCCAATTTTCGCATTTCAATCATTTGTTCGTTCATAGGGGCAGTTCCGTGTTTTCTTTCAAATTCTTTCATATCAACACCATCGTCTTGAAGGTGTGCTTTCAGTTCATCGTAATTCATATTTGCATAAATTACTTCGCTTATTGTCCAAGGCACTAATCCTGTCTTTTAAATCTTCCATAGTATTCCCCTCTTTGTTGAAGCATCCAATAATCTATCCGTTCTAAGCATCTCATAGGCCTGATTACGGATACCTTCACGAATTCCTTCAGCCCATCAGTGTCGTCTCCTTCATTCAACAAAAACTTATGTTCCCGTTTAATTTTGCCATAGTATGCGAAAAATGGTTTTT
Organism: Paulinella micropora; assembly: GCA_019918135.1. Lineage (NCBI taxonomy): Eukaryota > Cercozoa > Imbricatea > Euglyphida > Paulinellidae > Paulinella > Paulinella micropora. Next base: position 219,980 of record WBZZ01001314.1, read on the forward strand.
CGTGTGGCATTTTTTATATCCGCTATTATATATCATGGAAAATAAAAAAGAAAAAAGCAAGGACGAGCAACAACTTGAAGAATTGGAAAAACTCGGCAAAGAGATAGACAACATCCGCATTAATCAAAACTTAGTAAATAGAAAACCTGCCGTTTTTAGAAAACCAGAAAATATCCTTTACCGCTTACCGCTTTCAGATAAGCAACGAGAGGCGATTTATAATAATATAAATAAAGAGAAAGATAATATATAATGGGGCTACGAGAGAAAGCCTTGTCATTGGGCGCGACAGACTTCGGCGAGAGTAAAGTGAAAGGAAAAAAGTATTATGTCGTCTATAACGGCCGTCGCATCAACTTTGGCGCATCTGGTTATTCAGATTATACCAAACATCAAGACGAAGACAGACGGGAAAGTTATCGTGCCAGACATCAAGCAATCAAAACAAAGGATGGAAAGCCCGCATATTTAAACAAAAACCAACCCGCATATTGGGCGTATCACTTACTTTGGTAAATTATAAATATTATAATATATGTTATTAATATTGCTTTTTGTGTGCTCTGTTAATGTCGCGGACTGCCTGCGACTTTTACTCACGGATAAGTGAAAAAAAGAATATAAGTTGTGTTTATTGTATTCAAAAAGGTATAGATACTAAATTTAAATGTGTTTACAAACCATGATGATTGGTGTATTAGTTTTGATGAAGCATCCTTTAATTGTGCATGGTGATAATAGATGGTATAATACACATTATACGAGTGCTCATTTCTTTGAAGAAGGTGATGGAAGGCATATCCCAATCAAAAGTGTTAAAATACCGACATAAGTATTAGCAACCTCACAAGGTAAGTTCTTTTCAGATAGCCTCACGATACAAAGGGTTATAATGGAGACAATGATACCCATTTGAAATAAATATTTAATCATTCTGCTGTCGGTTTTCTTGTTTGACATACAACAATTCCAGTTATCCTCCAATTCATGCTCTACTTTTTTTTCCTCAGTCTTTAGTTCTACTTCAAGAACACGGGACTTTAATTCTGGAGTAAGTTCGCCATCCATATCCATGATAGGTGGGGGTCTGTGAAGTCTAGTCGTATTATTGTTTGACATTTTCTCTAATTTCTTGTAGTATATTCATGAGATTATTATTTTGTTTTTCTAAATTATCTACCCTATCTCGGACATGTCCGAGATTATCTGATAATTGTTGAACGGCCTTAATTAACGGGGCAATAAACTCGGAATAACCTATGCCATAACCGACATCACCACTATCAACACATTTAACATCTTCTGGATTGATACTTACACCTTTCAATTCGTATTCCGCTCTTTGCTTTGGACAGGGAACCATAATTGTTTCTTTTATAAAACCGCCAAAATCTAGCATATCCATTTCTGTTAGTGTTTCTTCTAATTCCTGTGCTATTAAGCCAGTCCTACATTTCTTTTTGTCATCAATCATACGATAGCAAACTGGATTTAACTTATTAATAAAATCTAAGCCTAAACATTCCTTTATATCTTCTTTTTTTCTCTTGTCTGAATATTGAATTGGATTAGACAATACCCATAATTGCCCATCGCTTGCTCTTAATGACATTAAAGCAGTATTTGAATTATTCTCCCATATGAAACCACTCGTTGAAGAACCATTCACTCTAAATCTAATAGAATAAGAAGTTAATCCTCCACCTCCTCCTGCTGGTGCTGTTCCTCCACTTAATGATTTATTTGCCCCAGACTGGCTCATATAAATCCCCCAGTTTGAATCTCCAATGTCCCATACAAATATTCCTCTCGCATTCGTCCCGTCTGTTTGTCCTTGAATTGCTATTTTAGCCCCATTAGTTGATGCTGATGCCGTTGTTAGTGTGCCTGTGTATGTAATTCCCGCATTTGCCGTAATCAATCCTTTTGTCCATAAAGTCCCGTTTGCCCCGTTTAATGACATTAACAATTGCTCTGCTGAATTCTCCCACACAAAACCCATCGTAGCATCATTAGCCACTCTAAAACGAAAACTATACGAACTAAAATCATTTCCAGAAACCGCCAAACCATTTGCCAAACTTCTAGTGTTTAGAGCCCCACCAGATGCTGCATAAATTCCCCAACTCGTATTTGTCGTATCCCATAGAAATATTCCTTTTGCATTTGTTCCGTCTGTTATTCCCTGAACTCCTATTTTCACTCCACTGGCATTCGTTGCTGATGTTAGTGTGCCAGTATATGTAATTCCCGCATTTGCCGTTATCAATCCGCTTGCGGTTGCCGTTGTTGTTGATATACCCGCACTAGCCGTTATTAACCCTTTTGTCCATAAAGTCCCGTTTGCCCCGTTTAATGACATTAACAATTGTTCGGACGAGTTCTCCCATATAAATCCGTCGGTTGAAGCATTACTTACCCTAAATCTAACGGCAAAAGAAGTGAAATCATTGCCTGCAACCGCAGACCCTCCCGCTAGACTTCTGGTATTTGCACCTCCTCCATTTGTTGCCATATAAATACCATAATTTGTATTGCCAGTGTCACACAAAAATATTCCGCGTGTATTACCTCCATTAGTATTTCCTTGTATAACTATGCTAGAGCCTCCTGTGGCTGTTAATAATCCACTCGCGGTTGCCGTTGTTGTTGATATACCCGCGGTTGAAGTAATTGTCGTTCCCGTTATTGTTCCGCCATTTGTTATATTGTTTGAGTTCATATCTAAGGCTCCATAAAACCGCATACCGCCAGCATTGTTAAAACGGACAATGTCAGACGAAGCACTTTTATTATCCAAAAGTTTTGAAATATAAAGTCCCGCCCCTTTTACATCAGATGCTACATTCGTGAATACATAACCTCGTTGGTTCGCGGTTCCACTTGAAGCAGTATTTAGAGTAAATAAGAAATACTGATAATCACCAGTCGTCTGTGAAAAGAATATATCTCCTCCGTTTTGGTTTAATATCCTCGCCCCATTATATGTTATATTTCCACCATTAATGATATCCACATTATTAAAATCGGCTTGGCTTAACAAGTTCAGTGCTTTTACATCATTTCTACTTCCATTAAATATTTTAATTCCTGTTATTGTTTGGTCGCCTGTTAGTTTTACATTTTGCCCGTCCAATGTGTCCGCATACCCTTTTGTCGCTCCGTCTGTTGATAATGTCGGAGTTCCAAGGTTGGCTATTTTGCTACTATTACAATCTAGCCCCGAAGCATTTACCCAACCGACAATCGTCCCGTCAATAATGAAACTTATTTTTTTCGCAGAAATTTCAAAGTTGTAATATGTTGCAGTTTTCATATCCAAACTAGCAATTGACCCGATATTACTGGTAGAATTGAAAACGATAAATGTGCCCTTTGTTGTTGAATTGATTGAATTTCCCGTTATTTCCACACCACTGCTATATGTCTTAATTCCTGCTATGGTTTGGTTTCCTGTTAGTTTCACATTTTGCCCGTCTAATGTATCACATAACTTTTGTTTGCTCCGTCCGTTGTTGCTGATGGTGTGGCTAAGTTTGTTATTTTGTTGTTATTCAAAGATAGTGTAGTGCCAGTTGCGGTTATAATTACATTATTACCTGAATATAACTCAACATACGAACCCGTTATTTGTATCGGATAATAAGTCGCAGTTGCTATTTTTTGTGCGGCAATCATTCCTATATTTGTCGCTGTATCAAAGGCAATACCGATACCATCAAAAGCGGTTGGAGCAGTAGCACCCCGCACTTCTATTGTTGAAGTAAATTTTTTATTCCCTGCTATGGTTTGGTCTCCTGTTAGTTTAACGACAGAAGTGTCAAGAGTAGAAACATCAACACCATCAACAAGATTAACATTTGTTATACTTTGGCTTTTCATATCAATCCCCGCACTAGCATTTATTATGTTGCTGAATGTTTTGGTTCCTGCTATGGTTTGGTCTCCTGTTAGTTTGACGACTGCGGTATCAAGGGTGATACATCAATACCATCAACCAAATTTACATTTGTTATTGAAAATCCTCCCATATTTAAACTGCCCGTCATAGCCGTTGTGCCGTCCTTTGCTAGTTTTGTGTCGGTATATGCTTTTGTTGAAGCATCGCCGTCATAGAATGGCGCGGGCAGTCCGCTGATTGCTGTCGTGCTGTTAAAATTTAAAACATTATTTGTCAATGTCATTCCACCACCTGTTGTTGGAGCAAAAAGTATAGAAGAACCGACAATAGTTAGTGGATAGCCCGTGGCTCCACCCGCATCCGACGAATAAATAGAACCCATATTATTGTTGTAATTAAAGAATAACTTGCCAGTGTTTAATGGATTTGAGTCTTTTACGGCCAAATAAGTAGTAAATATTTTGTTTCCTGTTATTGTTTGGTCTCCCGTTAGTTTTACCACCGAAGTATCAAGAGCAGAAACATCAATACCATCAACAAGATTAACATTTGTTATGCTTTGGCTTTTCATATCAATCCCGCACTAGCATTTATTATACTGCTGAATGTTTTAATTCCTGCTATGGTTTGGTCTCCTGTTAATTTAACCACAGCACTATCAAGAGCCGAAACATCAATACCATCAACATTACCGACATTTACTATATTAAAACTTCCCATATTCAAATCTCCAAACATCATAGTGAGGCCATCCAATCTAAGAAAAGGTGAGTTTGTATTGCGCCATTGTCCTGTGCTATAAATGAGTAGTTGGTTATTTGTGGGTGTGCCTGTTATGACTACATCCGTTAATTTATCCAATTCAAAGTCGCTTATATAACTTGAAGTCAATGTAGCAAATGAAGTATTGCCGAGCCCGTCCGTTTTTAATATTTGATTAGCCGTGCCGTCCGCTATTGGTAAATCGTATTCGTTATTAATTGACACATAACCAGTATCAGATATCAACAAAGAAGAGTTATTATTTCGCGACGATATTGTTATGTCGTCTGTCCTTGCTTGGATTGAGTTTGCTTCAATATGGTCGCCATATAATACACCATCAACTTCTAAATCCTCGTCTATTATCACAGAGCCGTAATAGTGATATGCCCACGGATTGCCTAAATGGTTCATATTTTAATTCTATTATTTTATAATAAATCTTATAATATAAGATAGATATATATTTAGTCTCAAAAAAATGAATATATTTGGCCGTTCGCAAGAGCAACAATCTATTGACACAAAAACAATCGCGGTCGTGGCTACCCCGACATTAACAAGAAACATTCAAAATGCGTATGTTGGTCTTGACCTTAGGTCATGGATGACGAGTTCCACATTTACCACTCTATGCACGGGCGGATATGGTAGCAAAACAATATCAAGTTTAGGATATGGTTATTTCATTAATGTATCATTTCGTGGTTCATTGAATTTACCCGCTCCGACTGGCATTGCCACATTTCAATTTTGGTTTCATATCACAGATGGCACGAATACATATGATTATTATACCGAAGTGCTAAATTATACAACCGCCATTGATTATAAGTCTTTTGATTGTGTGTGGCTAATCCAAAGATATGGAGTTCAAATGAATTTGATATGGCAGATGACTTGTCCAAACCCCTCGGACACTACCAACAACCGCACTATACGAATTGTAGATAATACAACAAATGATGCTCTGGTAACGTATGCGACTGGCGCACCATTAACCATAGAAGTGTATTATAAATCAGCATCTGCGGAGCTGTATCTTTCAAACCTTCATATTTCAATATTGATGTGATGAGAGACATAGCACTAACTGCCTCTTACACATGAAACCTGTCATACATATCTTTTAGTGTCGTGAGTTTGCCCTCGTGTTGAGATAAGACATCGCGGAAAAATGTCTTATAATCTAACTTACCATATTTAAGAGTGGGGCGTTGCTCTGGCTGGTATATGTCCGTATCTACTCTCGTGCCATTTCTTCATATCCTCCTGCATTATGGTGCGGTCTTCAACTTTCATATATAAGAAATTAAACGGGTCTTTGGATACTTTCAAATGTGCCGTTATTATTTCATAGCAACTATACCCGCCTCGGGCGGTTTCGCTTTGCTTTAATCGTGTTTTCTTCTCTTCTTTTGCTTCCGTTTCTTTTTTCTATTTCCTATGTTGATTTTGTTCAAATCACATTACCCGCATTAACCTTGATTTCAGTAATGCCTGTTTCTACTAAATCCGCCGTTTTGAATGGCACACTCTCTTCCTCAGCCATACTGCTAACTATGTTTTCCAGTGTAGTGGCCGACGGCATTTCTACTTTTACATTGTCGCTAGTATGTTGATCAACATTTGGTTTGTATTGTTCATAAAATGATACAATGTCGGGTTTTGTCCATTTGATAGTCGGTTTCTTAACATTGCTATCAATCTCCCATTTGGCGATCTCGTCCAAATAACTTTGCTTTGTGCTCATACTATATTATTGGTAGAAAAAAAATACCAACTGGTATTATTGTTTATTCATCGTCGTCGTCCTGTGTGCTAAATCGCCATTCTTGGTCTCCGTAAATAGTTCGCCATGTGTTCTGGCATTCTTCCAGAGAGGGTAATTGTATAAATCTTGGTCTCCTTCCGCCTATGGTTTTCTTTGTTTCCCTTGCATCGGGGATCAGTTTTTTCATTTGCATCCAGAAACTAGTTCGTGAGGTATGAGGATCGTTAATATTTGATTTGTATATGTCATACATTACTTCTTTTGAAACTTCTTCGCCAAATTGTATTTCTGGCATTCCGCTTGAAATATGGCCATCGTTTAAACAATCCAACCACCACTTTCCGTATTTTAGATAATGTTTTTGCTTTTTGTTGTCGTAGTCCGCCTGTTAATATCGTCTCGCGATCATTAAAAGTGCTAAGGTCTCGTTCGGCAAGAAACTTCGCCAGTCGCTGTCGGTCAATTGCACGAATATCCGCAATCACTTTTCTTTTTTCGTTTTCTTTCATTAGTGCCAATTCGTCCGATACTTCCAATACCAGCCATCGTTGCTCCGTTGTTCCTGCGGGGACAACCCATTCTTCGTTAGAAGCAAGCACCAAGAAGAAGATATTTTCTAATGTGAGATTTGGTAAATATTTTTGTTTGAGAGTGAGTGTATTTTCGGATACCATTTTCTTAATAGTGCCCGCTCGTTCTTTATCACCACCCCACACCATTTCGTCCATATATACGACTATAGCCCGTGCTAGTTGTGCATTGAAGTCTCCCAATACTTCTTTCACATCGGAGGGCTGAAAGTAATATTCGCCACCAATAATATCTTTGAATATTTCAAGGATAATCCCTTACCTGCTCGTTCTGTGCTGGTTAGCACCAAAGATAAATGTAATTTCTCCCACGGCTTTTGGTAAATGTGTGCAAACATATCTAAAACCTTTTTATAGACATTTTGGTCTCCACCGCACCATCTGTTTAAAATATGTTGAAAGAATGGCTCGTTTTTCTCTTCTTCTGGAGTAAATGATTTTACATCGTGCAATGTGTCGGCGGGGACGGCAAATCCTTTGAATAAGTTGTAAAACCCTTTTTTATTGTCATCAAAGTATGCCTTGGGGTCAAAGATAATATCATTTACCTCTCGTCGTTTCGGGTGAGTATTCCACATTTTGTATAAATCAACAACATTCAATGTGGCGGGGTTTTTGCCTAGTGCCATCCAGTCTTCCTTTGAAAGATTAGTCTTTATTCTTTTGTTTTTGAAGAAGGCCTCCATCGCCGTTTCTGTTTTATAACGAAACACCATTTTGTCCCTAGCATCAATGTATTCTTCAATTATGGTTGGCTTTGCCAAGTTAGCAAAACAATATGATTTGTTCATCCATGCCAAAGCGGTTTCTAGAAAATCTTTGAATTTTTCAATCGTCTTACACTCACTGCCAAGTCGCCGTAAGTCATCAATAGTGTTGATATCGTGAGCAATTGCGGGAGTAAATTCATGAATTCGCACACCTTTACCTTCACAACCCGTATCATGGCAGTAGAAATAAAGCCCGTCTCGTTTCCACACAACATAGCAGTTGTCGCTTTGGTTCTCCTCGCCATTTATGATACATTTTCTCACTCCTTTCGTTTTTAAAACAAACATTCGTTGCTTTTGCTCTTTTATCTCCACATTAGCCACTTTGCTGAGTATGATTTGTTCAACTTCGGCAATAGTTATGTGCTGGTATCGTCGCAGAGAAGTGTATTCGGGCAGTTTAACACTATAATATGAGGTTTCGTCGGGTCGCATGATTAAGTAATCATCAATATCCACATCTTGCAATAGTTTCAATGTATTGGTTTTTGGTGTATAAGAGTATGGAAGCAACACACGACTGCTCCCGTCTTTATGAGAGTAAATGGTGCGAAATGCTCGGTTCTTGTTATACACGGAGATATCCAGAATGGTTCGCAGTTCAATTTTTTTATCCTGTCGTTCAAAGGTAAAGCAGAGGTCAGTGTAATTTTTTTCAATAATGGTTTCAACGAATTTCCAAAATTCTTTTTGTGTGTCGCAGTTGGCAAATACGAAGCCGTTGTCATATGAAAAGTGGCACGACATCTTATCACCCTTGCAAGCATCCAAGTATTTGGCCTTTTTCGGGTTGTATTTCATACCAAGTAGTTGAAATACATTTTCCATTAAATCGTTCCATCGTTCATACATCTTCTCTCGCGAGATACTCAAGTTATCGCCGTCCAAATCGGCAAACATTCGCTGTGGCTTACCATCCATCAACACTTCGTAAAATTGTTTTTGTTCTTCGGGGTTTTTTCAATCAATTCAATAAAGTCTTCTTGGTTTGGTAAAGTAGTAAATTGTTTGTTGCCCCATTTGATAAGGATTTCGGCCGTTTTGCCCTCCAGTGCTTCTTCCTGTTTCCAGTGCCAGTTGCCATTGTCCAACATAGGGGCGGTCATTGTATATCAGTGGTCAGATTTTTTTATAGAAAAATAATTAAATTGTTCTATATATCTATACCCATATGTTATCTTATCCTTAGATAAAATTAAAATATTCTATATATACTTACCGCAACCAAAAGGGAGTGTTGTTTCGCATTTTATTGTAGCAGTCGCATGGTTCATATCCTCTGTAAGCATTACAAAAGGTGCATTGGTAAAAGGCCTTTCGCATGCATGTCGTGTGGTAGTATTTGTCCTTGTTCGGGTATCGTGCTATTATATTTTTTGAAATCGCCCTTTTACTTTCGCAGTGGCTACAAAATTTAACATTGGGGTCGTTAAGTCTAACTAGCAACGACAACTCTTCATTCATTTTACGATTATTAAACCTCTTGACACAATGAGAGCCAACAATCATCTCAGCACCACTCGTCCTGTGCTTGATTATGAAGTTCTTTGTAATTATGTGTCCGCAACAACAATAACTCTCCGTGCCACCTTTCAACATACGTGCCACCTGCCAGTGATTAGTGTCCCATCGGCCGTCGGGGGCAACAAAACGGACAGCATTGATTAAATTTAAAAAATAATTTCCCTCCGTGTAATCAATGTGCAATTGTAAATCTTCCTGTGCCCAGTATGGGCGTGTCATCAGCAGTCTAGTGTCCATAGTATATCTACATGATATACTTATATATAAAATAATTTATATATTTACCGCCAGACTATCCCGCAATCGCCTCAAACTTATCAATTCTTCCTTTTGTTTTTCGTATCGCTCCTTCCGCTGTGCCTTAATTTTTTCCTTATTTTTGTAGTAGTAAGCCTTGGCATTTGCTCGGTTCTTATCGGGGTGTGCCTTCAAGTAAGCACTTGCCCTTTCCCTCCTTATTAATACCCGTTCGTCGGGCGTGTTATATTTCTTTTGTCTCGGCATGTTATATATATAATTATATTGTTTTAATTATTTAAATCAAAATTGTTTAATCATTGGATTTCCACTGGATTTCCATCATTAAAGGTGGACGACTGCGAGAGAGAGCAGAGGGAGATTTATTAAAATTCATCTTCCTGCCCCCTGTCCGACCTTTGGCCATTTTCCAAAACTTTTCCCTGTCTATAAAGGGGACATATTTTTTTTTTTTCTTATATAAGGTTGGACACCTGGACAGTAAAAAAAAGATTAATAGTAAGATAATAATATATAAATCCTTTAAAAAACATAATAAAAAGTGTCCAACCTTCAAAAACTGAGGTCGGACACGTGCCAACGTAGGGTTGGACGGGGTAGGAAGCGGTATTTTAATAAAAACTCTCTCTCCCGTGCTCATATACACAAAAGAAACAGGACTGCTTTTTGTGCTCAACAAGCACTACATAAGCACTACATTTTTTTACTCTCACATTATCCCCCCAACCCCCCCGTTTCAACTTCGTTGAAACCGCCCCCCCTTCCCCCCTATGACCATTTATGTATATACGGCTGTCTATCCGCAAAGTATAAAACAAGCCGTTAAAATGTGTAAAACCAACATTAGACATATAGAAAAAAGTGTCCAACCCTTGTAAAAACCGACGAAGGCTTTCCAAAAATCAACCAACTAAGCACATTTAGAAAGAGTTAAGACATATTAAGCACATAGTCCATATAAACTTTGTTTATATATATTTTATGCAGTAAAAATATGGACTATGTGCTTAATATGTCTTAATTCTTTCTAAATTTGCTTAGTTGGTTGATTTTTGGAAAACCTTCGTCGGTTTTTACAAGGGTTGGACACTTTTTTCTATATGTCTAATGTTGGTTTTACACATTTTAACGGCTTGTTTTATACTTTGCGGATAGACAGCCGTATATACATAAATGGTCATATATATATATATGATCATTTATGTATATACGGCTGTCTATCCGCAGTTATTGAAACAAGCATTAAAAATGTAGAAAACCAACATTAGACATATAGAAAACATACAAAGAAAACATGAAAACTGACGAAGGTTTTCCAAAAATCAACAAACTAAACACTTTAGAAAGAGATTACGACGAAAAGACACATAAACCATATTTTTATTTCATAAAAATATATA
>WBZZ01001315.1:20000-27500 GCA_019918135.1 Paulinella micropora
CTGTCGCCAGTTTGATTCCCGTCGGTGCCACCAGTATTTTCATTGAACATACCGGTCCGTCTGGAAGTGTTGGAACTGCCCTTGCGGGGGTGTCATTAGAGCCTATCGTCAATTCTTCGTACTCCCCTCACGGGTGAGACGATGGAGGCGCATGCGCAGATTTGCATCAGCCATTGACAGAGAAGCACTATGATTATTATTATTATTATTATTATTATTATTATTTGGACACCGTGATAGCCCAGTGGTCAAGTTCTACCATCTGAGCCCTGTCGCCAGTTCGATTCCCGTCGGTGCCACCAGTATTTTCATTGAACATACCGGTCTATTTCTGGACCAGTATTTTCATTGAACATACCGGCCCGTCTGGAAGTGTTGGAACTGCCCTTGCGGGGGTGTCATTAGAGCTTATCGTCAATTCTTCGTACTCCCCTCACGGGTGAGACGATGGAGGCGCATGTGCAGAAATGCATCAGCCATTGACAGAGAGGCACTATTATTATTATTATTATTATTATTATTATTATTATTATTGTTGTTGTTGTTGTTGTTGTTGTTGTTGTTGTTGTATTATTATTATTATTATTATTATTATTATTATTATTATTATTATTGGCCCTGTCGCCAGTTCGATTCCCGTCGGTGCCACCAGTATTTTCATTGAACATACCGGTCCGTCTGGAAGTGTTGGAACTGCCCGTGCGGGGGTGTCATTAGAGCCTATCGTCAATTCTTCGTACTCCCCTCACGGGTGAGACGATGGAGGCGCATGTGCAGATTTGCATCAGTCATTGACAGAGAAGCACTATTATTATGATTATTATTATTATTATTATTATTATTATTATTATTATTATTATTATTATTATTATTATTATTATTCGGAATAACCTCGGCTTAGTGCAGTCTTGCCCTCAGGAGCTCCATCGGTGGCCCCGATCATCAGGCGAGAGACTGACACGGGGGAGTGGAGGACCTCGAACAAGGGTATTGGAGGCTTATGTCCGTTGAGGATATGCCATTAGCTGCATCAGTACGCCTCAGATATAGTAAATATTATTATTATTATTATTATTATTATTATTATTATTATTATTATTATTATTATTATTATTGTGGCACCGCGATAGCCCAGTGGTTAAGGTCTACCATCTGGGACCTGTCGCCAGTTCGATTCCCGTCGGTGCCAGTATTTTCAAAGAATAATTTCTTTGAAAGTATTGGTCTGTCTGGAAGGCTTGGAGCTGCCTTGCGGGGGTGTCAGTAGAGCCTTTCGTCAAATCTTCGTACTCCCCTCGCGGGTGAGACATGGAGGCACATGTGCAGAAATGCATTCGCAAGCACTATTATTATTATTATTATTATTATTATTATTATTATTATTAGGGAGTACATAGGCCATCGGTCCTTTCCATGGGCTGATTGGTATAAAGCTCCTAGAGTAATGTTCTATGCCGTCACTTCCTTTATTCCACCGATTGGTGTGGAGACTTTCCTTATGGAATGGAGGACTGGATGCACATGGCCTTTTGGCTCAGCAATTGGCAGGAGATACATTATTATTATTATTAATATTATTATTATTATTATTAATGGAGGCACATGTCCAGGATCTGGATCTGATGCTATAGTCTGAGGAAGCCTATTATTATTATTATTATTATTATTATTATTATTATTATTATTATTATTATTATTATTAGGGAGTACATAGGCCATGGGTCCTTTTCAATGGGCTGATTGGTATAAAGCTCCTAGAGTAATGTTCTATGCCGTCACTTCCTTTATTCCACCGATTGGTGTGGAGACTTTCCTTATGGAATGGAGGACTGGATGCACATGGCCTTTTGGCTCAGCAATTGGCAGGAGATACATTATTATTATAATTATTATTATTATTATTATTATTATTATTATTATTCAGCCCAATGGCCTCAAGGCGTTAAACTGTGACGCCAACTCATAACCCTTTGGTGGTAGATGCTGGGGAGGAGGGTCGTTGCGCGCGTAAAAGATCTTAAACTCCGCATATGCTGGTTGATAGCCCAGGACCCAGCAGACACCAGATTGTTATGGGTGGGGTTTCGAGGCAGCTCTAGCAACCGCGCTTGGTGTATGCACTTGCACATTCGGTGACGTCTTGCAAGAGGTTGCTGGGACTGCGGAATAACCTCGGCTTAGTGCAGTCTTGCCCTCAGGAGCTCCATCGGTGGCCCCGATCATCAGGCGAGAGACTGACACGGGGGGGTGGAGGACCTCGAACAAGGGTATTGGAGGCTTATGTCCGTTGAGGATATGCCATTAGCTGCATCAGTACGCCTCAGATATAGTAAATCTGCCTTGGAGTGTTGACTGTGACATATTTGAGGGAAATCCCGATGAAAAAACCTAGTCACACTTGCTAAACAGAGTTCCAGCCCAATGGCCTCAAGGCGTTAAACTGTGACGCCAACTCATAACCCTTTGGTGGTAGATGCTGGGGAGGAGGGTCGTTGCGCGCGTAAAAGATCTTAAACTCCGCATATGCTGGTTGATAGCCCAGGACCCAGCAGACACCCGATTGTTATGGGTGGGGTTTCGAGGCAGCTCTAGCAACCGCGCTTGGTGTATGCACTTGCACATTCGGTGACGTCTTGCAAGAGGTTGCTGGGACTGCGGAATAACCTCGGCTTAGTGCAGTCTTGCCCTCAGGAGCTCCATCGGTGGCCCCGATCATCAGGCGAGAGACTGACACGGGGGGGTGGAGGACCTCGAACAAGGGTATTGGAGGCTTATGTCCGTTGAGGATATGCCATTAGCTGCATCAGTACGCCTCAGATATAGTAATTATTATTATTATTATTATTATTGGACACCGTGATAGCCCAGTGGTCAAGTTCTACCATCTGGGCCCTGTCGCCAGTTTGATTCCCGTCGGTGCCACCAGTATTTTCATTGAACATACCGGTCCGTCTGGAAGTGTTGGAACTGCCCTTGCGGGGGTGTCATTAGAGCCTATCGTCAATTCTTCGTACTCCCCTCACGGGTGAGACGATGGAGGCGCATGCGCAGATTTGCATCAGCCATTGACAGAGAAGCACTATGATTATTATTATTATTATTATTATTATTATTATTTGGACACCGTGATAGCCCAGTGGTCAAGTTCTACCATCTGAGCCCTGTCGCCAGTTCGATTCCCGTCGGTGCCACCAGTATTTTCATTGAACATACCGGTCTATTTCTGGACCAGTATTTTCATTGAACATACCGGCCCGTCTGGAAGTGTTGGAACTGCCCTTGCGGGGGTGTCATTAGAGCTTATCGTCAATTCTTCGTACTCCCCTCACGGGTGAGACGATGGAGGCGCATGTGCAGAAATGCATCAGCCATTGACAGAGAGGCACTATTATTATTATTATTATTATTATTATTATTATTATTGTTGTTGTTGTTGTTGTTGTTGTTGTTGTTGTTGTTGTATTATTATTATTATTATTATTATTATTATTATTATTATTATTGGCCCTGTCGCCAGTTCGATTCCCGTCGGTGCCACCAGTATTTTCATTGAACATACCGGTCCGTCTGGAAGTGTTGGAACTGCCCGTGCGGGGGTGTCATTAGAGCCTATCGTCAATTCTTCGTACTCCCCTCACGGGTGAGACGATGGAGGCGCATGTGCAGATTTGCATCAGTCATTGACAGAGAAGCACTATTATTATGATTATTATTATTATTATTATTATTATTATTATTATTATTATTATTATTATTATTATTATTATTATTCGGAATAACCTCGGCTTAGTGCAGTCTTGCCCTCAGGAGCTCCATCGGTGGCCCCGATCATCAGGCGAGAGACTGACACGGGGGGGTGGAGGACCTCGAACAAGGGTATTGGAGGCTTATGTCCGTTGAGGATATGCCATTAGCTGCATCAGTACGCCTCAGATATAGTAAATATTATTATTATTATTATTATTATTATTATTATTATTATTATTATTATTATTATTATTATTATTATTGTGGCACCGCGATAGCCCAGTGGTTAAGGTCTACCATCTGGGACCTGTCGCCAGTTCGATTCCCGTCGGTGCCAGTATTTTCAAAGAATAATTTCTTTGAAAGTATTGGTCTGTCTGGAAGGCTTGGAGCTGCCTTGCGGGGGTGTCAGTAGAGCCTTTCGTCAAATCTTCGTACTCCCCTCGCGGGTGAGACATGGAGGCACATGTGCAGAAATGCATTCGCAAGCACTATTATTATTATTATTATTATTATTATTATTATTATTATTAGGGAGTACATAGGCCATCGGTCCTTTCCATGGGCTGATTGGTATAAAGCTCCTAGAGTAATGTTCTATGCCGTCACTTCCTTTATTCCACCGATTGGTGTGGAGACTTTCCTTATGGAATGGAGGACTGGATGCACATGGCCTTTTGGCTCAGCAATTGGCAGGAGATACACTATTATTATTATTATTATTATTATTATTATTATTATGGAGGGGTGCACAGTATGGCACCCCACGGGAAGAGGAGGTGGTTGGGCCTCTTCCCACTGGTTTCGAGGCTATGTCGTTGTGTTGGCTCCGAGGCTATGTTGTTGTGTTGGTTCCGAGGCTATGTTGTTGTGTTGGTTCCGAGGCTCTGTTGTTGTGTGGGTTCCGAGGCTATGTCGATGTGGGTTCCGAGGCTATGTTGTTGCGTTGGTTCCGAGGCCATGTCGTTGTGTTGTTTTTTATAAGACATACACCACGTGGGATCAAAGGGGTATTTACATTCCGCGATCTAGGGGTGGTGACGGGTTTTGAGGCGTCCCAGACACTTACCACAAAACGTCCTCATGCTGCCCGGTGAGTACCTCCATGCGGGACCTACCCAGTCTCGTGGAGCTCTCACGCGGGGAAGATCAATCATTTGTAGTTGATTTCCTGCAAGGTACCCGACACTGTGCGGGTAGTAGGGACTTCCTTTTGGGGCCTTCTATGCAAGATGGTTAGAGTCACTCTTCCCTCCCCAACATACTCACTGCAGTCCCTGTTGGGTCGAGGGATGGAGGCGCATGGCCCTCGGGCTCAGCCATGACAGATCAATATATATATTATTATTATTATTATTATTATTATTATTATTATTGAACATACCGGTCCGCCTGGAAGCGTTGGAGCTGCCCTTGCGGGGGTGTCATTAGAGCCTATCGTCAATTCTTCGTACTCCCCTCACGGGTGAGACGATGGAGGCGCATGTGCAGATTTGCATCAGCCATTGACAGAGAAGCACTATTATTATTATTATTATTATTATTATTATTATTATTATTATTATTATTATTATTATTATTATTACTATTATTATATTATTATATTATTATTATTATTATTATTATTATTATTATTATTATTATTATTATTATTAGGGAGTACATAGGCCATCGGTCCTTTCCATGGGCTGATTGGTATAAAGCTCCTAGAGTAATGTTCTATGCCGTCACTTCCTTTATTCCACCGATTGGTGTGGAGACTTTCCTTATGGAATGGAGGACTGGATGCACATGGCCTTTTGGCTCAGCAATTGGCAGGAGATACACTATTATTATTATTATTATTATTATTATTATGGACACCGTGATAGCCCAGTGGTCAAGTTCTACCATCTGGGCCCTGTCGCCAGTTCGATTCCCGTCGGTGCCACCAGTATCTTCATTGAACATACCGGTCCGTCTGGAAGTGTTGGAACTGCCCTTGCAGGGGTGTCATTAGAGCCTATCGTCAATTCTTCGTACTCCCCTCACGGGTGAGACGATGGAGGCGCATGTGCAGATTTGCATCAGCCATTGACAGAGAAGCACTATTATTATTATTATTATTATTATGATTATTATTATGGACACCGTGATAGCCCAGTGGTCAAGTTCTACCATCTGGGCCCTGTCGCCAGTTCGATTCCCGTCGGTGCCACCAGTATTTTCATTGAACATACCGATCCGTCTGGACCAGTATTTTCATTGAACATACCGGCCCGTCTGGAAGTGTTGGAACTGCCCTTGCGGGGGTGTCATTAGAGCTTATCGTCAATTCTTCGTACTCCCCTCACGGGTGAGACGATGGAGGCGCATGTGCAGAAATGCATCAGCCATTGACAGAGAAGCACTATTATGATGATGATTATTATTATTATTATTATTATTATTATTATTATTATTAATGTTAATGTTGTTGTTGTTGTTATTGTCATTGTTTTGATGCAGGCTCGCGCCGTGCAGACCGCGCTGCTTGCCTTCCAGCCCCTCACCAGCGACTGCAAGGTATCTCTCTCTCTCTCTCTCTCTCTCTCTCTCTCTCTCTCCCTCCTTCTAGCTATTGCTGACCGTGTTCAATGCACAAGAATACTGCAGCTTGGATACTATCGTTCCACAAAATCCTCAAACATTAATACTATCAGTGCTATCATCACTCTGTAGACACAGCTTAAACCCTCATCAGTAGAGCTTTTGAATGATGCGCTGAGCGTTATTGTAGCTGAGAGAGAGAGAGAGAGAGAAAGAGAGAGAGATAGAGAGAGAGAGATAGATAGAGAGAGAAAGAGAGAGAGATAGATAGAGAGAGAGAGAGAGAAAGAAAGAGAGAGAGAGAGAGTAGATAGATAGATATATAGATAGATAGATAGATAGATAGATAGATAGATAGATAGATAGGCAGATAGATAGATAGATAGGCAGATAGATAGACAGATATAGAGATAGATAGATAGATGGATAGATAGAGAGATAGATAGATAGGTAGATAGATAGGTAGGTAGGTAGGTAGGTAGATAGATAGATAGATAGATAGATATAGATAGATATAGATAGATATAGATAGATAGATAGATAGATAGATAGATAGATAGATAGATAGATAGATAGATAGATAGATAGATAGATAGATAGATAGATAGATAGATGAGATATCGACTAATGTCAGAAAAAGGAGCTTCTGATTTCGTCAACCAAGGAAGTCTGTGGGTAAAGTATTAACCCGATGCCCAGCTAAGCCGTGATGTTTGCACGGAAGGGACTGATACAGGCGATACCAAAGCTCCCTAGTACCAGGCGGGGCCAGGGCTCGTTCCATAAGCGCCCCTTGCAGAACGAGCTCCCACCTCCATTACAGAGGACCCAGTAAGCAGATGGAGTTTCGAGACTGTTCGACAGTCTAGTATAAACCGACAGAGCACTGTGGGTTTTATTCCGGGCTCAACAAGCAAGAAAGGCACCCTGAGGGAACAGGATTGTGCTTCCCGTCGCTATTTCGGCATGTGACTTATAGGCGTATGGCTAGGCACACATTAGGCACCCCACCACGGGCCCAGCACACCCACACCATCCCCTAATTCTCTGTCTGTCGACAGATGGCACCCATTTCAAAAAATCAAACCCAAGGGAGGGTCAGTGACACCTCAAGTGGCCTTGGTTCACTCCGTGGAGTAAGTGATGAGATGAACTGATGAGATATCGACTAATGTCAGAAAAAAG
>WBZZ01001315.1:35000-37500 GCA_019918135.1 Paulinella micropora
AAAAATGAATATGAAAAATGAATATAAAAATAAATAATAATACCGTAGTAACCCGGCGTTAAATTTAATCAATAAACTAATTTGAACTTCTGATCGGAAGTCACATGATCATGAGTCACGAGTCAACCGGGCCTGAGTTTTTTATTCAAAAAGGACAGTACAAGTGATGGTTGCCAGTTGAATTTTTCAAGTTTTCTTCACTTTTTTTTTCGCCTGCTAAACGACTTTTATTGTCACTAGTATTTAATAATGAAGACTGACACTTGCTTTCGAGTCGTGACTTCGTAGGTGACTTGAACTTGCCACTCGGAAAATCATGCAGGACTGATATTAATAGGCGGAGGCTGAGGCAGGCTCAGTTGCCACTCAGTGACACTCTGCCGCCGGCCCGCATAAGCTCCGACTCGGAGCTGAGCCTCGAGTGAATAGGGACTTGCTGAGTTGAACAGAAGAGATCATAGTAAGTCTAGTCTAAGTACCGGCCGAACTGAGAAGGAAAACTTGACTTGTGACTCACTGTCAGCTCAAGAAGTTAATTTATGACTCCCGTTTAAGCAAAGGTCACGGTGCGGCCGCTCGGACACAGTTGACACCGTGACTCAGGCAGTCAGGTTTTATTACTCAGTAGCGGAATCCTTTTACGCAAGCACTGTTTTATTGACACTGAACTTCGGAATAGAATACTTGCCACTCATAGAGCCGCAGTGAGTGAGGGCCCCGAAGCAGAAGAGATAAAATCAATGGAAGAGGTACAATATCAGTTGAAGAGACTCATGATACAACTTGAGTCAAGAGAAAACATGAACACGGCGGCCGGGTGTTAAAAAAAAGTCAAAAAAAAAAACTGAGCAATCACAGTTTAAGGCCCGGTCATACAGAGACCCGATGCAGTTTAGCGTCATGCTAAGAAACTACTTGTCCTGACACTATTTTTTCCCCCCACGGGTGACTGAAAGACTTTCAATTAATCATAGTATTACTGAATGAGAGTCCTTGAGTTGAGCGCTTCAACTGCCTTTAATAAAATGATCGGAGAGCGTTCTGTATGATGATCGCAGGCGGGCGGCTTAACTTCCTATTGTCATTAACTTTCAAATAAAATGTCTCAGAGCGCACTCTATCATGGCCTTACGCCACGGCCTGTCCTGTCCTCGCAAAATTCAATACTTCGACCACACAAGTTGATCTAATTGACAGCAACATCTTCTTTTACGCAAACACTTTTAATCAGAAAATACCTGCCACTAGGAGGGATAAGTGGGAAGCGTAATCTTTCATGCTTCAAGAGACTAAGGATTACCTTGTTTGAACTCATTCACCATGTAGAAGCGCTTTCCCACGACATGCATGAAAGTGGTTGAGAGCACCGATGCAGAAAGGTGTCAAAGAGAAAACAAAATTACTAGCCCTAAGTGCCACCCAGGCCCAACATTTCCCTTATTCTGCCGTTTTCCCCTTCAGGCAACGATCTTGGAGGAAGTCGGCCAAGCTGCTAAAGGCAAGGCGTGGGAAAAAAGTGTCCGCACTTGGAGCAGAGCATATCGCTGGAGTGGATGCCCAGCAGGTTGCGGTTATAGCGCGGCTCCAAAGTCTGTACATGCAGGTGTATGTGCATAAATATGTGCATATGCACAATTTATGTGTTTACGTATGAGTATGTATTATGTAAATGTATATTCACGTCTATACGTAGATGTTTTCTTACCTCTTCCCCGCACATGGGGCATTTGTTCCAATCTCGGCCGTACGTGCTGACCGGCCCTTCGTACTTGTGCTCCCTGCTGCCGTACCTGAATAATAATAATAATAATAATAATAATAATAATAATAATAATAATAATAATAATAATAATAATGTATCTCCTGCCAATTGCTGAGCCAAAAGGCCATGTGCATCCAGTCCTCCATTCCATAAGGAAAGTCTCCACACCAATCGGTGGAATAAAGGAAGTGACGGCATAGAACATTACTCTAGGAGCTTTAACAATAATAATTATAATAATAATAATGATGGTATTGTATTGATCTGTCATGGCTGAGTCCAAGGACCATGCGCCTCCATCCCTCGACCCAACAGTCACACAGTGAATGTTGGGGAGGGAAAAGTGACTCTAACCATCCCTGAATAGCTACCCGCTCGGCGTGTCGGGTACCTTGCAGGGAATCATCTGCAAATGATTGATGTTCCCTATGAGAGTTCCACAAGACTGGGTATAAGTCGAATGGAGGTACTCACAGGGGTAGCAGACATTTCATGCGGTCTGCCAGCGGACGTTTTGCGGTAAGTGTCTGGGACAGTCACCACCCCTAGATCTCGGAATGTATATACCCCTTTGACCCCACGTGGTGTATGTCTTATAAAAACAACACAACGACATAGCCTCGGAACCAGTGGGAAGAGGCCAAACCACCTCCTCTTCCCGTGGGGTGCCAGACTGTGCACCCCTCAATAATAATAATAATAATAATAATAATAATAATAATAATAATAATAATAATA
>WBZZ01001315.1:45000-47500 GCA_019918135.1 Paulinella micropora
GTCTGGACCAGTATTTTCATTGAACATACCGGTCCGTCTGGAAGTGTTGGAACTGCCCTTGCGGGGGTGTCATTACAGCCTATCGTCAATTCTTCGTACTCCCCTCACGGGTGAGACGATGGAGGCGCATGTGCAGAAATGCATCAGCCATTGACAGAGAAGCACTATTATTATTATTATTATTATTATTATGGAGGGGTATTATTATTATTATTATTATTATTATTATTATTATTATTATTATTATTATTATGGAGGGGTGCACAGTATGGCACCCCACGGGAAGAGGAGGTGGTTGGGCCTCTTCCCACTGGTTCCGAGGCTATGTTGTTGTGTTGTTCTTATAAGACATACACCACGTGGGGTCAAAGGGGTATATACATTCCGAGATCTAGGGGTGGTGCCGGGTTTCGAGGCGTCCCAGACACTTACCGCCAAACGTCCTCATGCGCTGGCAGACCGCATGAAATGTCTGCTACCCCTGTGAGTACCTTCATGCGGGACCTACCCAGTCTCGTGGAGCTCTCACGCGGGGAAGATCAATCATTTGTAGTTGATTTCCTGCAAGATACCCGACACTGTGCGGGTAGTGACTTCCTTTTGGGGCTTTCTATGCAGGATGGTTAGAGTCACTCTTCCCTCCCCAACATACTCACTGTAGTCCCTGTTGGGTCGAGGGATGGAGGCGCATGGCCCTCGGGCTCAGCCATGACAGATCAATATATATATTTATTATTATTATTATTATTATTATTATTATTTTGGAGTGTTGACTGTGACATATTTGAGGGAAATCCGATGAAAAAACCTAGTCACACTTGCTAAACAGAGTTCCAGCCCAATGGCCTCAAGGCGTTAAACTGTGACGCCAACTCATAACCCTTTGGTGGTAGATGCTGGGGAGGAGGGTCGTTGCGCGCGTAAAAGATCTTAAACTCCGCATATGCTGGTTGATAGCCCAGGACCCAGCAGACACCAGATTGTTATGGGTGGGGTTTCGAGGCAGCTCTAGCAACCGCGCTTGGTGTATGCACTTGCACATTCGGTGACGTCTTGCAAGAGGTTGCTGGGACTGCGGAATAACCTCGGCTTAGTGCAGTCTTGCCCTCAGGAGCTCCATCGGTGGCCCCGATCATCAGGCGAGAGACTGACACGGGGGGGTGGAGGACCTCGAACAAGGGTATTGGAGGCTTATGTCCGTTGAGGATATGCCATTAGCTGCATCAGTACGCCTCAGATATAGTATTAGTATTATTATTATTATTATTATTATTATTATTATCATTATTATTATTATTATTATTATTATTAGTAGTAGTAGTAGTAGTAGTAGTGGTCATAGTATTTTGAATACGAAACTGTTCTCCTGTTAGATTGTATCTAGCAGTCTGCCAGGGATCGTTGTGTCTTGTCCGCCCTGTAACTCCTTTAAATGAATTCCTTTCCATTCTATTCTATTCTATTATATTCTATTCTGTTCTATTCTATTCTATTCTATTCTATTCTACTCTATTCTATTCTATTCTATGTTATTCCGTTCTCTTCTCTCCTATGCCATGCTCTGCTATTCTATTTGCTTCTGCAGGCTGCTGAGTCCATCCAAGGCCAAGGTGAATTGCGACCCCGAGCTGGCCTACCATCCCCACGCCGCGCAGCCCACAAACGACACACAGTACGTACTGCATGTACTGGATGTAATATATGCCTTATTTGTAATGCCGACGCACAGTATGTACTGCGTGTACTGTTTGTAATATATGCATTATTTGTAATGCTGACACCGCGCAGCCGGCTGCCGACGCACAGCATGTACTGCATGCACTGTATGTCATGGATGTAATATATGTGTAATGTATGGAATGTATTCAATGTATTCAATGTATTCAATATATTCAATGTAGGTAATGTATGTCATTATGCAATTCATGTGATGCATGTACTGTATGTAATATATGTATTGTATGTGATCTGTGTTATCTATGTGGTCGATGTCATGTATGTAATGTCTGTGATGTATATAATGTATGTAATAGATGTAATGTATGTAATGTCATGTGTCAGTTCGGGCCAGCACTCGCCCACATCGCCGGGCCGGCCCGCAGAGAAACGCAACAACCACACCAGGTCAGCAACGCCAAGCAGATACTGAGATGTAGGTGTAGACGTAGATGTAGATGTAGACGTAGATGAAGACGTAGACGTAGACGTAGACGTAGATGTAGACGTAGATGTAAATGCAGATATAGATGTAGATGTAGAAATAGATATAGATATAGATATAGATATAGATATAGATATAGATATATAGATATAGATATTGATATAGATATACATATAGATATAGATATAGTCTATATCTATATCTATATCTATATTATTTATATCTATATCTATATCTATATCTATATCTCTATCTATCTCTATCTCTATCTCTATATCTAAGCTTCTCTTTCTCTATATCTAAGCTTCTCTTTCTCTATATCTATATCTATATCTACAT
>WBZZ01001315.1:55000-69347 GCA_019918135.1 Paulinella micropora
GTTAGATAGACAATAAGATAGATAGGTCAGCTTGAGGTGAGATATATAATAGATGGGTAGGTTAGCTTGGCTGAGCTGAGTGTGCGGTTTGTGTTCTGCCAGGTGTGGGATGCATTGCTGCTGCAAGGCGATCACGTGCTGTTCCTAACCGCGCTGGAGATCTTCTCTGCGCTGCGCGACGGACTGCTAGGGGCACAGGACGATGGCGATGTGCGCGAACTGATGGCAAGGCCAAAGCTCAAGCCACCCGCAGGTTGGCCTGCGTGCAAGTTTTTCTCCTGGGACTTGACGTCGTTCCGCATTCGCGGCGGCGTTCCGGGCCAGGCTGACGACAGCTACTGGCATACCGGAGGACAGACACTCAAAGGTATGGTCGCAAGCCCATCCCTGCTCGGCCGTGTGGGACACAATCGCGTGATGGACTGGGCAGCCATCATCAAATCTCTGCGCGAACTGCACAAACAACACGTCATGCGCCGCAAACAGGAAATGAGTCAGTTGACTGCAGAGCAGTTGTGTGAGCTGCACTGGCTCAAGGGAGAGCCAAACGACTCGAAGGAGTCAGGCGGTGCACTGGTGCAGCGGCTGTGGCGGCAGTTCCTCTCGCCAGCACCCTGGCACGTGCTACTACACGGGGTGTTGTCGCTGCCAGTTCACTTCGTGCAGGCGTTTTGTTCGCTGGCGCTGCGCAAGGAGAGCCTTCTGTGGCGCGACCACGGTCTCATCTCTGGTCTGGTGGTTCGTCTTATGGAGGTGCTCGACCGCTCCGGCACGGGGTCCGTTACCTTTCCTGAGTACCTGCAAGGGGTGAGGCTGCTGCAGTACGGCAGCGCACAGGACCGGGCCGAGCTGGCGTGTCGCTTCTGCGACCTGGACGGCAACGGAGACCGCGTCAGCCTAGCCAACTTGTCACGGGTGCTTGAAGTGCTGCAACTCAGCTACTACGGCAGACACGACGTGAAGGAGAGTCGTGACGCAGTCTATCTGCTCTTCCACAAAGTGAAGCAGCATCGTTCTTCGCAGCTAGCGCTCAAGTCGCCTGTGGATGATCGGCCTGGCCTGCCCGCCGACTTGTGCTTCGTTGGCCCAGATGAAGGTAGCTCGGACCAGGCCATCAAGCCCACGCGTTCCCTGCACATGAACGCACTTGACCCATCTGACTCACAGCTGCAACTGCAACCCTCTTCCTTGCTCTCTCCTTTGGCCGCGTCGATCAATTCGCTGTCTTCGATCAATTCACTGTCTTCTCTTTCCGCCAGCTCTTCTCTTTCCGCCAGCTCTGCCGATCATGTCTCCAATGTCCCCGCCTCGAGCAGCGAAGCCAACGCGAGTTCTGTTTCCCAAAGCAGGGCAGCAGCTGCCTCTTCTTCCTTACCTAAGCAGCGCAAGGACGCCGCGCCAGCCGCGCGCAACGGCGCCGCTTCCAGAGACTTGTCAGCAGCAGACCAGGAGCTCGACAAGCCTTATTCCTGTCTTTCGCAAGAGCAGCCAACGCACACACGCAAGGAAAAAGACACGTCAAGGACATATGGCGATGTAAAGAGAGGCACCCCGGACATGAGGAGGGCAATTTCCTATGAGGAGTTCAAGCTCTTTGCGCCAATGCATCCGCTGATGACGTCTTTGTTCGGTCTGGACGCCTCCACCATCCCCGCAGAAGAGGCAGACCTTCTCTCACCAGGCGGCTTGACTCCGCCCTCAGCGCAAGTAGACAGTCCGGAGAGCACCACCATTCCGTCTACCGCGTCCTTCTCTTTCGCCTCCTTCGCCTCCCTTGGGCAGCACCAAGCGTCCTCCCCCACGCAGCCCTCAGAGTCGGCCTTCTCCCTCAAGTCCGCTTCTTTCCAGCAAGGCTCGAGCCATTTTCCCCCTGCGATCGCGTCTTCTCCCTTGTCCAAGCTGATGGAGCGACACGACAAGCCTGTGGAGCGCAAGCGCAAGGCGTCCGAGCCGATCCTGCCCAGCAAGCACGACAAGGCCGGCACAAGTATTTATCTATCTATCTATCTATCTATCTATCTATCTACCTGCCTACCTACATACCTACCTACCTACCTACCTATCTATCTATCTGTCTAAAGGCTATCTATCTACCTACCTACCTACCTACCGACCTA
This sequence comes from Paulinella micropora, assembly GCA_019918135.1. Lineage (NCBI taxonomy): Eukaryota > Cercozoa > Imbricatea > Euglyphida > Paulinellidae > Paulinella > Paulinella micropora. The sequence goes on from WBZZ01001315.1 coordinate 57,118, forward strand.
CCTACCTACCACTACCTACCTATCTATCCTATCTATAGGCAGGCGCAAGTACAACAGCTTGGCCGGCCGCACGCTGCAGGCCCTGCGCAGTCGGACTTCCAGCGCCAGCAACGGCAACCGGAGCAACGGGGACGCTGCTGCCGGGGACTCCAAACTCAACTCACTGAGAAAAACCAGCTTGGGCTCCATGACATTATAGCATGGCGCAGTCCTAATATAATGTAATATAATATAATATAATATAATATAATATAATATAATATAATATAATATAATATAATATACCAATGGTAATATAATATAATATCATATAATATAGATTATAAAATAATATTAATGTAATATTATAATATTAATATAAATACAGTGTAATGCAATGTAATGTAATATATTATGATACAAGATTACTGGTAATATCAAATCGCTGCTTTGCTCAAACTAGTCTAGACGTGCATTCACCGCGTACTTTCTTCTCTTCTATTCTCCTGAATATTCCTTCTGACCTTGCAAGTGGCAAGGATGATTCTCAAGTGTCTGTTTGTGTTCACTTACTTTGTATGTACCACTTACTTTAACCCTTGACCGGGCGAGCGCCACATTTGTGGATCATTGCCACAAATGTGGCAGTGTTTTTCAAACTGAAGAAAATCATCATTTCTCAACGTAATAATACTGAAATAAGCTGGATATTAATATTTCAAGACATGCTCTATCGATACGTCAAGCTACGGAGGTAAAATCTTATCATGAGTCGGGAAGTGACTTAATTATGTTTTTTTTTTTTTTCAAAAATAGGTGCCAACCAGTTTTTTTCGGTTTTTCGGGACCACGTTTTTTGAGGAAATTGCCACTTTCGATTTTTTTCCAACTTCATGTCAATAGACAATTCAAGTTATCAATAATAGTATTTAGTCATACGTGGGCCGGCTCACCGTGGCACCAATGACAATTACCTATTTTAAGTACTGGTGGCACCAGCTTGCAACACAGTTTTGTACCATTACCTTTTTTTACCTAGTGATATCACTCTAAGTGTAACTGTGTATCAGACTTAGCACTTTAACGACCTGCTAAAACCACTACCCGTTAGTCATAGCTATTTCAATTGAATTCACCGTTACTTGGATAGTTGATTTGTCAATAGGCCGGACAGTCAATAATACAAATGTTAACTGAAAATGCGACAGACCAGCACCTAAGTAGTCAGTTTGTGTCGTGGAAGTGTAGGCATCACCCCATAGCCGGTAAAAAGTACCTTTTCCTGGTGACAGGTGCACCAGCTTGTTTTTCAGTATTATTTGTCCGGAGGACCTGATGCCATTTTATTCCTGGTCTGTTGCCGTTTTCCTTTTTTGCTTCACTGAGCTAATATAACGAGACATCATTCTCATCTTTTTAGGACTGTGTTTGGTTGTATTACCCGGACTTTTTACGAGCTATCGTTGGGGGCATTACATTTGGAGTCCACATCACTAGGGTGATTTCTTTCTTCTTTGCCACACAGGCAACAGAGTGAATTTTCACTGACCTGTCTCACACGGGGACGTCAGACGAAAACAACTTTGAATACTCCAACACAGCTCCCTCATAACTCTTTCACAAAACAAATAATTTGATTAGTCTCAAGCAGGTGTCTCGTACCCTCTAGCCCAATCCATATCTGTGTGCTCACAAGGAGACATCAGATACAAACTCTCTGTCGTTCTTGCTGTTCTCACACAGAGACCAAGAAGAAGGAGGTGGTCAGAAGAGTGAAGGAACACACACAAAACACAAACAAGCATAGGGACAGGAGCACAACACTCTACCCTTCTAGTTTGTGCATTTATCTGCATTATCTCACACATACGTCAGAGTATTTTTGCAAATCTCTGATCGTTTTCTAAAGGTAGGTCTGAGAACCTATCCGACCGACTGTCGACTTCTCAAGGAGAGCTTTTCTAGCTTCTTTATTACTATCTGTGTGTAGGTCCAAGTGCCTCATACTAGATACAATATAGAAAAGAAGGATGAGAAAGTAATCTGAGTAAGGAGAACAAGAAATCGGAGAAAGTCTCAAAGACTATTTTTCTCAAACAAAAACAAACATACAAACAGTGTTTCATAGAGGACAGGGAATCTCACTCAGGCTACCCTCTCTATTAGTTTCTCTCTTCACTAGTCAATCGACTGAAGGAGGAACAGAACACAAACGAACAAAAACCAAACACAGGAGCTGACACTGTCCTCCTGTTAATTACTACTACGACATCATGTCGACAGAGACCGCCGAAGTGAGTGAATTCTCGGAGGCAGAACAAAGAAGAGAAGAAGAAGAAGCAGGAGGAGGAGGAAGAGGACTGAATGAAGGAGGAGGAGGAGGAGGAGATGAAGGAGTAGGAGGAGGAGTAGAAGAGGGCTGGGATGATGAAGGAAGATATGGAGGAGACGAAGATGAAGGAGGATTTGAACAAGAAGAGACGGGAGGAGGAGGAGCATATGGTAATCCCTTACCACCTGCCTACACGGGAGGAGGAGGACGAAAAATGATCGACTTGATTCATAGTGATGGAGAGGAGATCACAGTGGAGGAACAACAGTGGGTGCAAGACCACTATGACCTCACTAAAGAAGAGTTTGATAACAAGATGGGGGGAGAGAAGGATACCTATGTGTGGATCCCTCAGGATCAAAGAAGAGAGAAAAGTCGTGCTAAAAAGGATGTCTATATCCTATTATCAAACACAGCACAGCTCCTCGGCAAACTGGTCTCTGATCCAGAAGAGAGAAAGAAGATACAGCATATCAAGTTTGGGGACACACACACCCACCTTGAATTACTCGATGCTATCTTTGGGGTGTACACTCAAACCCTGATTTGGGAACGTTCATACGGCCCACGATGTGAGGGTTACCTCCAGTACACACACCCAAGAGCAATAGCCAGATTCCTCGCGACTGGTCAGGAGGCAGTCGATGTAACAAAAATGAAGACCAATCTGGGTTCGAAAAACTCGAGTGGCATATTTCATTTTTTTACAATGGAAATAAAGGCCTTGGAAGAGGGGAAGGCAGAGATGGAAAAAAGCATTAAGGCAGCAGGAGAAACTCATCCTGTGATTGATGAGTTAGAGAAGACCGACAGAGTTCTGACCAAGATCAGACTGTTGATGGGTGCGTTACTGCACAAGGAGGCATGGAAGAGATGGATTCCTACCAAGGATCACTCTGTCCTTAAATCACTTAGTAACGCACCACCGGTCGCCAACAAAGCAGGTGTTAACCAATATGTGGAGAAATATAATTTTCTCAGATCTGCTTCTGAATTGGTGGCCTTTATCACTCATGCTCAAAAGCTGGTGATATCTGAGAAGAAGAAGGCGAAAGAGAAGGAGGAGTTCGAGAAGACGATGAGACTGGAAAGAATGAAAGCAAAAGTGAGTGGTGCAAAGACACACCCTCCGACATATTTGACCCCACCAGCTCCTGCCCCACCAGCCCCTGCACCCTCGGGCTCAACTACGGTGGTGGTCACAAACACGGAGAAGAAGGACAGACAGAACATCATAAATGCCTTCAAGGGGAAGAAAGGAGGAGTGGCAAGTCTCATGCTATATGCCAAGACGAGCTCAGACAAAGACTCTGATGCTTCGCTTTTGAGCAAGCTCAAAGAGATCAATGCCCGCATGAAGGCTTTTCCTTGCGACGAAACGCAGGAATACGAGGCACTTGTTACTGTTTTTGACCAATCTCTAGTCTCGGAGGGATTTGATCTGACACAGTACAAGTTTTTGAGAAAGAAGGAGGAGATTAAGAGAAACAATGCAACAGGCCTAGACGCTCAGTGTGAACTGGCGGTGGCCACACTCATTTCATATTTTCAATCTCATGGATACCAGCATCTCTGCACTGGTACTCTCATAGGATTTGAAATCTTTGAGACAGTGGCGATGAGTTTGAGGAGTGCTGTTGGCTTGGCGGCGACCCTTACGGAGATAGTTTCCTCCTATGGGCTATTCTATGGCCGCAAGTCGATCATCCTCTATTTCTTCTCGGCGTTACACACAGTTAACCCGAGTAAGCTTACTCAGCTCATACAACAATGCTCGACGTTTAGCTCAGTGAAGTCCAAGAACTTCCTCAAGACACACGTGTTCGAAAATACGGTTCAAAGCGTTGCTCCGTCAGCACTGTTTCAAGAAGTGATGAGTGCATGCTCAAACATGGACTCGCTCACGGAGGCACATACGGCACAGGCAGGCGGTGTACCTGTTGGCGCACAAGCCACGTACACAAACAGAGTTGCCGGTTGGAAGAGACAGAGAGAGCCAGACCTGAAGACCGCATGTTGGAGGTGGTTCGCGGGCTTGCAGTGTAAGGCACAGATGGAGAACAGAGACTGCTCTTTCAATCATAATATGAAGAACCCAACAGCAAGGGCAAATTTTCTGAGCAGGACGGAAGGCAAGGAACCGGGCCTTTTCAATATGCTTCAGATTGCCAAGGCGAACGAAGGTTGGTACGCCAATATGTGTGATGATGAGGAGTTACGACAGGCGATCATTGCCTATGTGGAGAGGATGAAGGAGAAGAAGGAGGAAAGGGAGAGACAAAAGAACCTAAAGGCCTCTCAAAGAGGACGAGGAGGAGGAGCAGGAGCAGGAGGACGAGGAGGAGGAGCAGGAGGAGGACGAGGAGGAGGAACATGGAGAGGAGCCTCGAGGTGGCAGGGAACCCCTCAGAGAGGAAGAGGAGGAGGTCGGGGATATACCCCTTATGGAGGGAGAGCTGTTCGAGCTCCAGCCCCCCACCAAGAGGAGGAGGAGGCTCATGGGCAAGCTCCAACCCGAATTTCGGTCGAGCTCAGGCCTACAACACTGCCTCGGAGACCGATACGTCATCCTACCCGGACACTACTCAAGGTAATCGTTTCGAGGTGGTGGAATGACTGGAGGGGGAAGAAGAGAGGAACGAGAAGACTGTGAAGTTTAACCCTAAAGTTACAGTGCTTTCTAATGCTGTTGTGCAGACTGGGCCAACGCTTCCTCTATGTGAAAACAAAAATGTGGGTACACAGAGACTGCAGCCCCAAGGTAGTCTCATACCCGTTCATACATCACGGTTACCAATGATAACTGATGCAAATAGGAAGGCGAGACTTGCGATGGAGGCGAGGAGGCCAATGGCAGACGTATCGCCTCGGCCAAGCAAACAACCACGAACAGACTCAATGTCTACGATCGCGGCGGGTGGCGAGCAAAAAGACAATGTGTGTACTCAAGTGCCACAAGACAATGTCGCTCACATAGTAAACGCACCAGTACCGCAGAATAATAACAATGTTAATGAGGTGAAGCAGGAGGAGAAGAAGGAGGAGTTGAAAAACTTAGAGACAAGACCCCAAAATTTGGAACGTAAAGTTCTTGTTTTCGCAGTGAATATACACAGGCCCGATGCTCTGTGTTATACGGAACTTTATTGTGAAACATTGAAGACAATATTAAAAGTTGGTAATGATACGATGGCGAATATTAATATTGTCGGCCGGAAGTTTTAAAATCGATACGGGACTGGGTGGACGGAAATATGAAAAATTCGACTGGCACTCTGAAGGGAGTGGGTAGCCGGACGGTCATCACGGGAATCATCACACTGACCTTTAAATTAAAATCCGCACGAGTATACCGCATGGACCTTTATGTCGTCCCCGGTTACCACGGGTCAATATTACTATCGTATGACCAATTGGCTACGATGGGGGCTGTGATTGATTGCGCCGCACGGCGAGTGATATATGGAGTAAAAAGAGGAGAAGAGAACGATATTGATCCCTTCAACGCTACTGACTCTTATGAGGCTTATGAGCTGAGTCTAGCGACGGATCACAAAAAGATGGCCATCGCACATGAGGCACTTGAGGTGTACGTTCACCCCCATGTCGTAAGACCGGATGAGCTGTCCTGGACCGACAATTGGGAATCCCAAGTGTGCACTGTCACAGTTCCGACATGCCATTGGGACAAAAAGTCTATTGATGACTTATCGAGAAGCAAAAGGAGGAGATTATATGTGTCGCACAAAGAAGCCCGTCGTTGGCGAGATTCGCGGAAGGAGTAGGAACAGATGTCCATATTACTAACGGATACTGTTTCCATGCGAAAGTAGGAGAAGAAAAAAGGGAGGCGTTTGTACCAAGGAGAACGGGGCGAATCCCGGATACTCCACCAGAAACTATTAAAAGTTTTATTACTGATTTCTGGGGTGACGAGCCCACGTGGCTGCGTTCACTAACTTAAGTGAAGACATGCTTACGGACTTTATTCGAAAATAATAAGCCGTATACTATTATCCTGCCATATAATGAGAAGGCGATATGGGCGCAGGAAATAAGGGACCGGCTTATTGATCATCCTATACCGGTACCCTCTCGCAAGCAACAGCTAGTGGTGGCTTGTCGTATGGGAACTCGTGAGCAGAGCAGTGCATACAAGCGGAAGCTCAGAGACCTCGACAAGTTGAAATTGATACCGCAAGCATTCACATGCTTTGATGGTTTTTACACCCGTAAAGCTCCTTTGCAATACGCGAGACTCATTGACATGCTGGTGGTGCTCGGTAAAGATGATGAGCCGGACACGGTCACGTATGAAAAGACGGGCCTAGATGATGTCTCGGAAGAGGACTTAGGCTTGGAGGAGGACAGAGAACCCCTCAAGCAACATAAGCAGATGTCTGATGAAGATTTTCAAGCGGCGGCGCGGAAAATATTGGAAGAAGGAGTAGGCACGGAGAAGGAGAAGGAGCTTTTAAAAGCCAAATTAGAGGCGAACAAGGAAATTTTTGACCCTCCACATGCAGGTGGTGTCAAGCCTGAAGATTTCACTGCGGTTATTTACAAAATACCGGGTGCGGAGCCGTCACCGGCACCACGAAGGGCGAATTTGAGTATACATGAGGCGAAGATAGCGGAGGAGCTAGCAAGACAGCTGCTCAATGAGGGCTTCATTGAGAGATCAACATCTCCAATAGTCTCACAACCGAGAATAGTGCCGAAGCCAGGAGGAGAATGGCGCCTGACAGTTAACTATGCTCGTGTTAACAAGGTGCTGGAGGAAGAGAGAAATCCTCTCCCGACATTAGAAGAAGGAAGGAGAGTACTGCGGAATGCAAAATTCTATTCGGTCATTGACCTTAAGAATGGTTTCTGGCAGATACCACTGGAGGAAAAGTCCAGATGGCTGACGGCGTTTGTGGTGGGTATGGAAATATACCAATGGAAAGTGCTTCCGATGGGCCTCAAGCAAGCCCCAGGACTTGTCCAGAAGGCGACGCAGAAGATGTTGAGCAGTCAGTACGATAAATTGTCTGACGGTGGTTTTATGAGAAGGCGGGGACAGAAGGCGGGAGAATATGCATTTTGCTATATCGATGACATTATCGTATACTCTAACACAATGGAGGAGCATATCGGTCATTTGTCCGATATATTCAGGCGCATCGGAGCTTTTAGCCTGAAGTGCAATCTAAAGAAGTGTCAACTTGCCAAGACGAGTGTGACATACTTAGGGTACGAGATCTCCCATAATCGAGTCTCGATATCCAAAAAGAAGAGGGAGGAGATTATGAATCGACCGATACCGAAGAACCGCACTGAATTGCACTCATTCCTTGCGATGGCGCAATACTATAGCCAGTTTATACCCGATTGGGGTGCAACACGGGCTAAAGTGGAGAAAATGATAGATTTTGGAGACTTTGAGAAGGGGACGAAGAGGCTTTGCAAGCGTTTCATGCGCTCAAAGATCTCATTTACAAAGACCCGAAAGACGGAGGACTGGTGTTAACGATGCCCGACTTTACGAAACAATTCGTAGTCGATACAGACGCATCTAAGTTTGCGATTGGGGCTGTATTACAACAAGAGGATGAGGAGAAGAAATTACGCCCAATCATGTTTATTAGTAGGAAGTTGTGTGCGGCGGAGAGAAACTATTGCACAAGGCAAAGAGAGGCGTTAGCGGTGGTGTGGGCCCTCAAGAGGCTCAGAGAGTATTTGTGGGGAGGACCTCAATTTACTGTCAGAACTGATCATCATAACCTGTTATGGTTGATGAATCATGAACAGACTGGACGGCTGGCGCGGTGGCAAGCGTTCTTGTCTTGTTTCGATTTTACAGTGGTCCATCTACCGGGAAAGCGAAATGTGGTCGCTGATAGCCTCTCTAGGCTAGAGTTTAACTCAGAAGTATCGGCGTTGGTGTCCACGGTGGAGATGGAAGACTTGTCCACTGACAAGGTGTATGAGGTCAGCCACATTGAGGCGATGGAGATGGCGAGTGGAGTCCGATATGACCGCACAGGTCTATGGTACAGTCCACAAGGCCCGGATCACGGGATATGTTGTGAGCTACATACCCAGGAGGACGCTGAGTGGTCCTATGAGGTATATGAGAATGCGAAGGCGAACATAAGAGAGGAAGAGGAGACGCAGGAAGTTTATGCGGAGCCTTCTCAAGAGCGGAGAAGTGACCTAGACGATGACCCGGAAAGAATCGGGGTACGGCTAGAAGATGGTACTATCCATATAGCCTCGCCTACCGCATGGAGGCAACAACAGGCTCAAGATCCGGAGTTTAAAGAACTGATACAGTTATATCAGACCCGGATGAGCTACGGATGACGAAAGCGATCAAAGATCAGATGAAGGAGATGGGATGGAGAGATGGTCTACTGTGGTACAAGGGCCTTCACGGTCGCTATGCGTCACAGCCGGACAAATGGACCCTTTGGGTACCGGAGAGTCTGAGACGATTTATATTTGTCGCAGCCCACAATTGCCCACTTTTGGCGCATCCGGGTCGACAACGAACTCACATGTTCGTAGCGAGGCGATTCTGGTGGAAGAAGATGAAGGAGGAGATAGATCAGGCGGTGGATGCATGCATCCCGTGCAAGATAAACAAAACACCACTGAAGGCAAATTTCGGCCTGATTGGCGAATTTCCTCTTCATGCGGGGATGTTTGAGTTTATACACATTGATCATGTGGGACCTTTCCCAGAATCGAAGGATGGTTACAAATACCTCCTTACGGCTATTGACAGAGCCACCAACTATGTGTGGATCATCCCTGTCAAAGACGTTACCGGCAAGACGACGGCCGAGGCGCTGATCGATAGGATCATCTCACAGATCGGAGTACCAAGAAAGATATGTTCTGATCGAGGCTCGGACTTTAATAACGAGGTCATCGACAAACTATCTAAGTATTACGGGATGAAATGGCAATATGTTACTGCCTATAACCCGCGAGCAAATGGGAAAATCGAGCGGGTACACAGACCCCTCAAAGCCTCGCTAAAGATGTATTGCACGAAGAAGGAGAATCAAAGAGCACGGGTCGAGGCAGCACCATCATTTGCGTTTGCAATGAACTGTCTACCCTCTACGGCGTTAGGAGGCTCGAAGAGCTCAATCTCGCCATATCAGTCAGTATATGGGCGTGAGCCTGATATCCCGACTTCGCTCCTTCACCCAAAAGACACTTGGGCGGATGCGGATGAGTTGTTTGGGATGAGACTTAGAGTGAAGATGGAGGCGGAACAAATAGTCAGGGCGCATAGAGAGGCGGAGCGCCGAAAGACTGATGCTGAAGGGGTGCGACAAGCGCACTTGGATCAGATCAAGTTTCAGGTTGGGGATATTGTACTGTTGTACCATCCTCAGGTCCCGAAAGGAGTCAGCTCTAAGCTGTTCACTCACTGGAAAGGACCTTATCAGAGTATGGAACAGACGGGACCTCTGAACTACAAGATCAGGGGTAGAGGGAAGGTGCAAATTGTGAATGTAAGAAGGCTGATTAAGTATGATCCCTTCTTACTGGAAGATGAATCCGTTGAGGAGGCGTTAAAACGGATGAAGGACGATTTCAAAGAGGTGCCGCCCATCCACAAGGAGGCTGGCATAGACCAAGACGATGCTTATCGGGCACCGATAGCTGAGAAGGAGGAGAGTGAGGTGGACAGCAAGGAGAAGACTGACCGCATAAGCGCGGTGGGGACTCAGTCTAAGTCTCCGCGAGAGCATAGCGGAAAGAAGGAGAAGATCACAGAGGCGCAGCTAAGGAGAGCGCGGAATGATCTTATCAACGACCAACCGAGGAAGGCGATGAGGTCGATGAGATCAAAGGACGTCCACCAGGAGGAGGAGGGGACGGACACTGACCCAAACGCGGCCAACGTTGAGATTGTCCATGAGCGATGGAAGGAAGGCGATGCGATAGCAACCATCGCATGGGTGAAAAATGTTTTCTATCTGATGAGACCAGCGGAACAACATGTCGCTGATGACACTCTCTCAGACTTATACTTGATGCGGGTCGTGGCGGTCCCACGACAGATGCGTGTCACACGGACACTCAAAATATCATCAGCCGCAAAGATAGTACAACCGATACTCCAGTTCTGGAGAAGTATGGACCCGGTTGAGGATCCAAAGGCAAGACATTATCTGCCAGTATATAAAGACGCAAAAAGTCTCGAGACATGGGATGATACAATTACTCCCAGAGACAAGGATTACACTGCGTGGACCATTCAGACACTGCCAAGAGGAGTGCTTGATGTCCCTTTTGAATTATCGTTGGGCGGAATCCCTAATAAGATCTGGGACATTCTCGAACAATCAAAGTTCGATCTGACTTTTGTTGGTGGTCCTCCACCAGGCAAAGAAATCCGCGCCAGACGACGAAGGCAGTGACAAAGAAATATTTTTCTTTATGCGTCTCAAACAAACTGGATTGATTGCCCACGGCGTATCATGATTTGATCATGCATCATCAGTTATCAATATGAATATTAAAAAGACTCAGTGATATAACTTGGCATTCGATCGCAACATACGAGTGCGAAAGGTCGATCGACGATGATACTACACCGTATACGGGGATCGCTAGTGTATTGAGCGATGGTGTTCCCGGGTATGACCCTTTCCAAGTCCTGGGATGATGTTCTCGAAAATGAAATGTTCTCTGAAACTTTCATTAAATTATTTTTTACGATAGATTATATACTGTCGTACCTGAGCACGGTCAATCTCTACTTGTGTCGGTATATCGCAGGGTCGGGTACATACACCTCGACTTCGGATATAGCTATCAGGACTGGCCCCCTAATACTATATCATAGGATATCCGCCTTATACAAGGGTATGTCATTAAAAAAGACAATGTACTTACGATCTCCCTGTGAATAATAATAATAATAATAATAATAATAATAATAATAATAATAATAATAATAATAATAGTGCTTCTCTGTCAATGGCTGATGCATTTCTGCACATGCGCCTCCATCGTCTCACCCGTGAGGGGAGTACGAAGAATTGACGATAGGCTCTAATGACACCCCCGCAAGGGCAGTTCCAACACTTCCAGACGGACCGGTATGTTCAATGAAAATACTGGTCCGACGGACCGGTATGTTCAATGAAAATACTGGTGGCACCGACGGGAATCGAACTGGCGACAGGGCCCAAATGGTAGAACTTGACCACTGGGCTATCACGGTGTCCAAAATAATAATAATAATAATAATAGTAATAATAGTGCTTCTCTGTCAATGGCTGATGCATTTCTGCACATGCGCCTCCATCGTCTCACCCGTGAGGGGAGTACGAAGAATTGACGATAGCTCTAATGACACCCCCGCAAGGACAGTTCCAACACTTCCAGACGGACCGGTATGTTCAATGAAAACACTGGTCCAGATGGATCGGTATGTTCAATGAAAATACTGGTGGCACCGACGGGAATCGAACTGGCGACATGGCCCAAATGGTAGAACTTGACCACTGGGCTATCACGGTGTCTATAATAGTAATAATAATAATAGTAATAATAATAATAATAATAATAATAATAATAATAATAATAATAATAATAATAATAATAATAATAATAGTGCTTCTCTGTCAATGGCTGATGCATTTCTGCACATGCGCCTCCATCGTCTCACCGTGAGGGGAGTACGAAGAATTGACGATAAGCTCTAATGACACCCCGCAAGGGCAGTTCCAACACTTCCAGACGGCCGGTATGTTCAATGAAAATACTGGTCCAGACGGATCGGTATGTTCAATGAAAATACTGGTGGCACCGACGGGAATCGAACTGGCGACAGGGCCCAGATGGTAGAACTTGACCACTGGGCTATCACGGTGTCCAATAATAATAATAAATAATAATAATAATA
>WBZZ01001316.1:0-2500 GCA_019918135.1 Paulinella micropora
TCTCTCATGTCGCTTGCTCGCTCGCTCCCACGCATATGTGTATTTTCTAAGTTTTTCATTATGTTTGTATATGTCATTGTATGTTATGTATGTTATGTTATGCATGTTATGTAGATATTTCCTTTTTATTGGTATTCTTCAGTGCATCAACGTCGTGTCAACAACAGACGGGTATGTATGTATGTATGTATGTATGTATGTATGTATGTATGCATGTATGTATGTATGTATGTATGTATGTATGTATACATACAATATGTATGTATGTATGCATGTATGTGTGTATGTATGTATGTATGTATGTATGTATGTATGTAATGTAATGTAATGTAATGTAATGTAATGTAATGTAATGTAATGTTATGCAATGCAATGTAATGTAATGTAATGTAATGCAATGTAATGCAATGCAATGTAATGTAATGTAATGTAATGTAATGTAATGTAATGCAATGCAATGTAATGTAATGCAATGCAATGCAATGCAGTGCAGTGCAGTGCAATGCATGTAATGTAATGTAATGTAATGTAATGTAATGTAGTGTAATGTGTAGTGTAGTGTAGTGTAGTGTAGTGTAGTGTAGTGTAGTCTAGTGTAGTGTAGTATAGTGTTGTAGTGTAGTGTAGTGTAGTGTAGTGTAGTGTAGTGTAGTGTAATGTAATGTAATGTAATGTAATGTAATGTAATGTAATGTAATGTAATGTTATCAGCGTCGTGTCGACCACAGACGGGTATGTATGTATGTATGTATGTATGCATGTATGTATGTATGTATATATGTATATATGTATGTATGTATGTATGTATGTATGTATGTATGTCTGTCTGTATGTACGTACGTACGTACCTTACGTACGTACGTATGTACGTACGTATGTATGTATGTATGTATGTATGTATGTATGTATGTATGTATGTATGTATGTATGCATGTATGTATGCATGTATGTATGCATGTGTATGTATGTATGTATGTATGTATGTATGTATGTATGTATGTATGTATGTATGTATGCATGTATGTATGCATGTATGTATGCATGTGTATGTATGTATGTATGTATGTATGTATGTATGTATGTGTGTGAGTATGTATGTATGTATGTATGCATGCATGCATGTAATGTAATGTAATGTAATGTAATGTAATGTAATGTAATGTAATGTAATGTAATGTAATGTAATGGTAATGTAATGTAATGTAATGTAATGTAATGTAATGTAATGCAATTTTATGTAATGTTATGTAATGTAATACGATGTAAAGTACTGAAATGTAAGGTTATGTAACTTAGTAATGTAATGTAATGTAATGTACTGAAATTTAATGTAATGTAATGTAATGTAATGTAATGTAATGTAATGTAATGTAATGTAATGTAATGTAACGTAATGTAACGTAACATAACGTAACATAACGTAATGTAACGTAATGTAACGTAACGTAACATAACGTAACATAACGTAATGTAATGTAATGCAATTTAATGTAATGTAATGTAATGTATTGTAATGTAATGTAATGTAATGTAATGTAATGTAATGTAATGTAATGTAGTGCAATGGTATGCAATACAATTCAAGGTAATGTAATGTAATGTAATGTAATGTAATGTACTGTAATGTAATGTATGTAATGTAATGTAATGTAATGTAATGTAATGTAATACATGTAATACAATGTAGGCAACCAACCATCTACATCGCGCTTCTCTTTATCTTATCTGTGTCGGGACTGCGGGCAGCCTTGGAGGTCATCTCTCTCTCTCTCTCTCTCTCTCTCTCTCTCTCTCTCTCTCTCTCTCTCTCTCTCTCTCTCCCTCTGTCTCTCTCCTTCCTCCTCCTCTCCCCCCTTCTCTCTCTCTATCTCTCCCTATCTTGTCTGTGTCGGGACTGCGGGCAGCCTTGGAGGTCATCTCTATCTCTCTCTCTCTGTCTCTCTCTCTCTGTCTCTCTCTCTCTCTGTCTCTCTCTCTCTGTCTCTCTCTCTCTGTCTCTCTCTCTCTGTCTCTCTCTCTCTGTCTCTCTCTCTCTCTCTCTGTCTCTCTCTCTCTCTGTGTCTCTCTCTCTCTCTCTCTCTGTGTCTCTCTCTCTCTCTCTCTCTCTCTCTCTCTCTCGCTCTCTCTCTCTCTCTCTCTCTCTTCTCTCTCTCTCTCTCTCTCTCTCTCTCTCTCTCTCTCTCTCTCTCTGTCTCTCTCTCTCTCTCGCTCGCTCTCTCTCTCTCTCTCTCTCTCTCTCTCTCTCTCTCTCTCTCTCTCTCTCTCTCTCTCCTCTCTCTCTCTCTCTCTCTCTCTCTCTCTCTCTCTCTCTCTCTCTCTCTCTCTCTCTCTCTCTCGCGCGCGCGCGCGCGCGCTCCTCTCTCTCTCTCTCTCTCTCTCTCTCTCTCTCTCTCTCTCTCTCTCTCTCTCTCTCGCTCTCTCCTCTCTCCTTCCTCCTCCCCCCCCCCCCCCCCCCCTCTCTCTCTCCTTCCTCCTGCCCCCCCCCCCCCCCCCCCCACCT
>WBZZ01001316.1:50000-52500 GCA_019918135.1 Paulinella micropora
ATATGTGATATATGTATATTTATGATAGATGATATATGATATATGATACATTGAGGCAAGTGTACACCCCACGGACAACATATGGATAAGTTCATGCGTACAACAATATCAGACTCATGCAGGTCATAGATGGGGATATATGTGATATGTATGATTTATGATAGATGATTTTTGATAGATGATATATGATAGATGATATATGATATATGATATATGATACATGGAGGCAAGTGTACACCCCACGGACAATATCGCATACATGATAATATGATATATGATAGATGATAGATGATAGATGATATATGATATATGTTAGATGATATATATGATATATGATATATGAAGTATGAAATATGATATTTGATATATGATAGATGATAGATGATATATGATGGATGATCACTCCACGGACAATATCATACATCATAATATGATAATATGATATATGATAGATGATAGATGATATATGATGGATGATATATGTTAGATGATATATATGAAAAATGATATATGAAGTATGAAATATGATGTATGATATATGATATATGATAGATGATAGATGATAGATGATCCATGGAGGCAAGTGTACACCCCACGGACAATATCATACATGATAATATCATAATATGATATATGATAGATGATAGATGATATATAATGGATGATATATGTTATATGATATATATGATATATGATATTTGATATATGATATATGATAGATGATATATGATATATGATCCATGGAGGAAAGTGTACACCCCACGGACAATATTATACATGATAATATGATAATAATATGATATATGATAGATGATAGATGATATATGATGGATGATACATGTTAGATGATATATATGATATATGATATATGAAGTATGAAATATGATATTTGATATATGATATATGATAGATGATATATGATAGATGATCCATGGAGGCAAGTGTACACCCCACGGACAATATCACATACATGATAATATGATAATATGATACATGATAGATGATAGATGATATATGATGGATGATATATGTTAGATGATATATATGATAAAGGATATATGATATATGAAATATGATATTTGATATATGATATATGATAGATGATAGATGATAGATGATCCATGGAGGCAAGTGTACACCTTACGGACAATATCATACATGATAATATGATAATATGTTATATGATAGATGATAGATGATATATGATGAATGATGTATGTTAGATGGTATATGATATATGAAGTATGAAATATGATATTTGATATATGATAGATGATAGATGATATGATATATGATCCATGGAGACAAGTGTACACCCGGACAATCATACATGATAATATGATAATATGATATGATAGATGATAGATGATATATGATGGATGATATGTTAGATGATATATGTGATATATGATCCATGGAGGAAAGTGTACACCCCACGGACAACATCATACATCATATGTAATATCTGATAGATGGTATATGTTAGATGATACATATGTTAGATGATATATATGATATGTGATATATGATATATGACACGTAGAGCCAAGTTCACACCCCACGGACAATATCATACATCACATGTGATATCTGATAGATGATAGATGGTATATGATATATATGATATATGATATATGATATATGATATGACACATGGAGCCAAGTTCACACCCCACACGGACAATATCATATATATATATATATATACATGTATATATATATATATATATATATATATATATGTTTGTGTGTGTATGAGGTGTAGTTATATATATATATATATATATATATATATATAAAATATATATATATATCATACAGCGTCTGATGCGAGGTTGGTATGTCATGCGGCTAGCCACAAATTTCACGTGTTTTGCGGGGCTCGCCGGGCCGGGCCGGCCAGCCCGCAAAACACGTCAAATTTGGCGCGCCGCATATATGTAGTTTTTATCGGTAACCTGACCATATTTTGTGGAGGTGACCGATAAATATATCTATGCATGGATAATCGAAAAGATTGGTAAGATTGCACGTGTAGGTATGTATATTTATATATATATATATATATATATATATATATATATATGTATTTAATATAAGAGAGCGACAAGATCAAACACGTATACAACAACAGCAGACTCATGCAGTATGTATATATATATATATATATATATATATATATATATATATATATATGTATGTATGTATGTATGTATGTATGTATGTGTGTATGTATGTGTATACATGGGCAAGGTCGTACAATTGCACGCAATTGATATATACATATATATATATATATATATTGTATATATATATATATATGTATGTATGTATGTATGTATGTATGTACGTATGTACGTATGTATGTATGTATGTATGTATGTATGTATGTATGTGTGTATGTATGTATGTATGTATGTATGTCAGATCACAGGAGACTGGTACTTGCGTACCAAGGCAACGTATATGTATGTGTATGTATGTATGTATTTATATATGT
>WBZZ01001316.1:95000-100000 GCA_019918135.1 Paulinella micropora
CAATGTGTCCTCTCCATTTCCCCACTATCGCCAATCTATCCTGTCCATCGCCCCACTATTGCCAATATGTCCTCTCCATTTCCCCACTATCGCCAATCTATCCTGTCCATCGCCCCACTATTGCCAATATGTCCTCTCCATTTCCCCACTATCGCCAATCTATCCTGTCCATCGCCCCACTATTGCCAATATGTTCTCTCCATTTCCCCTCTATCGCCAATCTGACCTGTCCATCGCCCCACTATTGCCAATATGTTCTCTCCATTTACCCTCTATTGCCAATCTGACCTATCCCTTGCCCCACTATTGCCAATATGTCCTCTCCATTTCCCCTCTATTGCCAATCTGACCTTTCCATTGCCACACTATTGCCAATATGTCCTCTCCATTTCCCTCTATTGCCAATCTGTCCCTGCCATCACCCCGCTATTGCCAATCAGTCCTCTACATGCATCGCAAGTATACATACATATATATATATATATATATATATATATATATCTTGTTGTTAAGATGCCCCTGATGCTACTTTGGTGGAGGGGGAGCCTCTGGTTGAGGTATATGTATGTATGTATGTATGTATGTATGTATGTATGTATGTGTGTATGTATGTATCTATGTATTTATGTATGTATGTATGTATGTATGTATGTATGTATGTATGTATGTATCTATGTATCTATGTATGTATCTATGTATCTATGTATGTATGTATGTATGTATGTATGTATGTATGTATGTATGTATGTATCTATGTATGTATTGTGTATTGTATGCATGGATGTATATGTATGTACATACATATGTATGTATGTATGTATGCATGCATGTATGTATCTATGTATGTATTGTATGAATGGATGTATATGTATGTACATACATACATACATATGTATGTATGTATGTATGTATGTATGTATGTATGTATGTATGTATGTATGTTATGTTATGTCATGTTATGTTATGTTACGCTATGTTATGTTATGTATGTATGTATGTATGTAGGTATGTATGTAGGTATGTATATATGTATGTATGTATGTATGTCATGTCACGTCACGTCACGTCACGTTACGTTACGTTACGTAATGTAATGTATGTATGTCTGTACATATATTGTTGTATGTATGTATATATATGTATGTCTACAAAGATAGAAGATAGATAGATAGATAGATAGATAGATAGATAGATAGATAGATAGATAGATAGATAGATAGATAGATAGATAGATAGATAGATGAGATATCGACTAATGTCAGAAAAAAGGAGCTTCTGATTTCGTCAACCAAGGAAGTCTGTGAAAAGTATTGACCCGATGCCCAGCTAAGCCGTGATGTTTGCACGGAAGGGACTGATACAGGTGATACCAAAGCTCCATAGTACCAGGCGGGGCCAGGGCTCGTTCCATAAGCGCCCCTTGCAGAACGAGCTCCCACCTCCATTACAGAGGGCCCAGTAAGCAGATGGAGTTTCGAGACTGTTCGACAGTCTAGTATAAACCGACAGAGCACTGTGGGTTTTATTCCGGGCTCAACAAGCGAGAAAGGGCACCCTGAGGGAACAGGATTGTGCTTCCCGTCGCTATTTCGGCATGTGACTCATAGGCGTATGGCTAGGCACACATAAGGCACCCCACCACGGGCCCAGCACACCCACACCATCCCCTAATTCTCTGTCTGTCGACAGATGGCACCCATTTCAAAACATCAAGCCCAAGGGAGGGTCAGTGACACCTCGAGTGGCCTTGGTTCACTTCGTGGAGTAAGTGATGAGATCAACTGATGAGATAGATAGATAGATATATGGATAGATGGTGCTGCTGCTGCTACTGATGCTGCTGGCGATATGAAACGCTCCATGTGTATGAGTGCATGTAATGTATGTAATGCATGTATATATTCATCTGAGGTCGTTCCTCCGCCAGTTGTCGTTGTTGCTGCTGCTGCTGCTGATGGCAATGTGACATTGCATAAAGTGCATGGAATGTATGTAATGCATGTATGTATTCATCTCAAGTCCCTCCGCCAGTTGTTGCTGTTGTTGCTGCTGCTGCTGCTGCTGGCGATGCAAAGTGCTCCCTGCCTGTGATATGTAATACATACATGCATTACATGCATGTATGTAATACATGCATGTAATGCACGTATGTATTCATCAGTTGTTGTTGTTGCTGCTGCTGCTGCTCCTGCTGCTGCTGCTGCTGGCGATGTCAACTGCTCCATATGTATGAGTGCCTGTCATGTATGTAATGCATGTATGTACACATCTCAGATCCCTCCACCAGTTGTCGCTGCTGCTGCTGCTGCTGCTACTGCGGGCGATGTGAAGGGCTCCTCGAAAAACAACACACCGCGAGGTACGTGTCTATGTATGTATGTATGTATGTATGTATGTATGTATGTATGTGTGTGTGTATGCATGTATGTATGTATGTATGTATGTATGTATGTATGTATTTATGCATGTATTTATGCATGTATTAATGCATGCATGCATGCCATGCATACATGAATGCATGAATCAATATGTACGTATGTATGTACGTATGTATGTATGTATGTATGTATGTATGTATGTATGTTGTATGTATGTATGTATGTATGCATGTATGTATCTATGTATGTATCTATGTATGTATGTATGTATGTATTTAGTTTCTGTTGATTCTGTTGATTTTCCACCAACTGCAAGCACCTCGAGAAGGTAATCTATCTATCTATCTATCTATCTATTATCTATTTTTCTATCTATATCTATCTATCTATCTATCTATCTATTCTGTTGATTTTCCACCAACTGCAAGCACGTCGAGAAGGTATCTATCTATCTATCTATCTATCTAATCTATCTATCTATCTGTCTATCTATATCTATCTATCTATCTATCTATCTGTCTATATCTATATTCTGTTGATTTTCCACCCACTGCAAGCACGTCGAGAAGGTATCTATCTATCGATCTATCTATCTATCTATCTATCTATCTATCTATCTATCTATCTATCTATCTATCATCTATCTATCTATCTAACTATCTATCTACCTACCTACCTACCTACCTACCTACCTACCTACCTATCTCTCTATCTGTATATCTATCTATCCAACAATGGACGACTACGTCCTAAGATGTACAGTGGTGATAGACCAACCACATATCTATCTATCTATCTATCTATCTATCTATCTATCTATCGATCTATCGATCTATCTACCTATCGATCGATCTATCGATCTATCTAATTATCTATCTATCTATATATCTATCTATCTATCTATCTATCTACTATCTATCTATCTATCTATCTATCTATTTATCTATCTATCTATCTATCGATCTATCTATCGATCTATCGATCTATCGATCTATCTATCTATCTATCTATCTATCTATCTGTCTGTCTGTATATATATGTACATATATATATATTTATTTATTTATTTACCTATCTACCTTCTCACCTATCTCTGTACACGTTCTCTTTTGTCTTCAACTCATCCTACCTATCTATCTATCTATCTATCTATCTATCTATCTATCTATTTATCTATTTATCTATCTATTTATCTATCTATCTATCTATCTGTCCATCTATCTATCTAACTCTCATTCACAGACGACTTCAACTCAACCTATCTATCCATCTATCTATCTATCTGTCTGTCTATCTATCTATCTGTCTATCTATCAACCTATCTATCTATCTATCTATCTATCTATCTATCTATCTATTTATTTATCTATCTATCTATCTATCTATCTATCTCTATCTATCTATCTCAGTAGACGCTTTCGCTCATCCTCGTCTCATTCACCTATCCATATATCTATCTACCTATCTATCTATCTATCTGTCTGTCTATCTATCTATCTATCTATCTATCTATCTATCTATCTACCTGAGTAGACGCTCTCGCTCATCCTCGTCTCATTCACCTATCCATCTATCTATCTATCTATCTATCTATCTATCTATCTATCTATCTATCTATCTATGTAGGCGCTCTCGCTCATCTTCGTCTCATTCACCTATCTATCTATCTATCTATCTATCTATCTATCTATCTATCTATCTATCTATATATCTATCTATCCAGACGCTCTCGCTCATCTTCGTCTCATTCACCTATCTATCTATCTATCTATCTATCTAGACGCTCTCGCTCATCTTCGTCTCATTCACAACCGTCTTCAAAACAACCCTCCCCTGCGCCGTCCCCTGTTGGTCACTCATACATACATACATACATACATACATACATCTATCTTCAAAACAACCCTCCCCTACGCCGTCCCTTGTTGGTCACTCATACATACATACATACATACATACATACATACATCTGCAAAACAAACCTCCCCTGCAGTGTCGCCTGTTGGTTATTCATAACTACATACATACATACATATATACATACATACATCTTCAAAACAACCCTCCCCTGCGCCGTCCCCTGTTGGTCACTCATACATACATACATACATACATACATACATACATACATATACGTACGTACATACATATATACATACATACATACATCTGCAAAACAACCCTCCCCTGCAGTGTCGCCTGTTGGTTATTCATAAATACATACATACATACATACATACATACATGCATGCATACATGCATACATGCATACATACATACATACATACAGACATACATACATACAATACAGACAGACATACATACATACATACATACATTCATACATACATTCATACATACATAACATACATTCATACATTCATACATACATTCATACATACATACATACATACATACATATATGCGTGCATGCATACATGCATACATACATACATACATACATACATACATACATACATACATGCATGCATGCATGCATGCATACATACATACATACATACATACATACATACATAGCATACATAACATACATACATGCATACATGCATGCATACATACATACATACATACATACATGTCTATTCAACACAGCCTTCTCCC
>WBZZ01001316.1:135000-140000 GCA_019918135.1 Paulinella micropora
TCTTCCTCGGGAGTCCTCCACAGTTGAAAAGAGAGGAAACCAGTATCATGATGGCGGAAAATATAGGAGACTGTCAGACTCTGCCAAGGAACAAAAAGGAAACAGTAAGCCATTCAAAGTTCCCAATGTCAGCCCCTAACGATAATATTATCCTGCTTAACTTGAAAAGTAGTACCGGTTACTTGTCTTAATATTATCGTTTTCAAGAGTCAACCTGCTCCGACTCGGACAAAGTATATAAATAAAAACGCCGGGATATAACCATGTCTTAACGAAATATAGCTAAGACATCTATACAACACTGTGTATAGAGGCCCGGCGGGAGATAGGAGAGAATGAGATTGCTCGCGCTTGGCACAGCCTACGTTACTGAGGAGAAAGAGTCTAATTACATTTGTCCAATGTCAACTGAGTTCAATGGCTCAACTTGAGTTCTGTATTAAAGTACCGCCAGTTTGGCCCCGGACTCTCAGCTGGTACCCTCAGGCTTTGGTCTTCAATAATTCGTGACTGTACCGTGACTACATAATTCGTCACAAGTTCAAATCATGTTCGGCCCTCAAGGCAGGAATGATTCAAGGTGAACATGATTTTGTCTGAGGTTGCTGCTGTCATGCAAAGCCGTAATTGGCTTAAAATTTATTCAGTGATTGATATTTTTGACATCGGAATTTTTGACGAATTATTACTGACAGTCACGAATCATTAAAGCCAAATGGTACTAGTAAGTGAGTTGAGGTCTTGGGAAGTTTAATAATTCGCGTTTTTTGTAATTCGCGACACAAGAATGTCACCTCGTGCATATAAAGCAAGAGCCCTGATCATGCTGAGATCACGTAAAGCAGCAGGTCCTGACGCAATCTAGTCGCTGACCTAGCATCAGCAGAATCCGCCTCTTGGCTTGCGCGGATGAGGTATAGCGCGAATTATTAAACGCGAATTATCAAAACCATAACCTTGACCGGGGACGCCTATGAGACGTCCAGTCCAATAAACCCGCGGGCGGCCGGCAGAGAGCACCTCTGAGCATGACGCTAAACTGCATCGGATCTCTGCATGACTCTTTTTAGAAAAAGAAGAAGCAGAGGAAGAAAAAGTAAAAGGAGAAGAAGGAGTAGAAGGAGAAGAAAAGGGAGGACAGGGGGACGATGCGGCAGGATATGGACAGGTGGCAGCAGCAGCAAAAACAGCAGCAGCAGCAGCAGTAGTGGCAGTGGTGGTAGTAGTAGTAGTAGAAGCAGAAGTGGTGGTGGTGGCAGCAGCAGCAGCAGCAGTAGTGGTAGTGGTAGTGGTGGTGGTAGTAGTAGTGGTAGTAGTAGTAGTAGTAGTAGTAGTAGTAGTAGTAGTAGTAGTAGTAGTAGTAGAAGTAGAAGTAGTAGTAGAAGTAGTGGATGCGGTGGAAGAAGAAGAAGAAGAAGAAGAAGAAGAAGAAGAAGAAGAAGAAGAAGAAGAAGAAGAAGAAGAAGAAGAAGAAGAAGAAGAAGAAGAAGAAGAAGAAGAAGAAGTGTATGTATGTATGTATGTTTGCATGTGTATGCATGTGTATGTATGTATGTATGTATGTATGTATGTATGTATGTATGTATGTATATGTGTGTGTGTATATGTGTGTATGTATGGAAATAAGCACTTAAGTAAGTAAGTAAATTAAGTTAGTAAATTAAGTATGTATGTATGTATGTATGTATGTATGTATGTATGTATGTATACGTATGTATGTATGTCTGTATGTATTTATGTATGTAAATGTAAATAAGTGAAGGGCTAAGTCTAGATGTACATATGTATATGTATATGTATATATGTAAAGTAAATAAGTGTATGCATGTATGTGTACGTATGTATGTATGCATGTATGTATGTATGTATGTATGTATGTATGTATGTATGTATATATGCAAGTAGGTAAGTAGGTAAGTAAGGATGTAAGTTAGAAAGTAAGTAAGTAGTATGTAAATATGTAACTATGTATGTTATAGTATGTTATAGTTTGTTATAGGAGTATGTTATAGTATGTTATAGTATGTTATGTTATGTTATGTTATGTTATGTTATGTGAGTAAGTGAGTAAGTAAGTGAGTAAGTGAGTAAGTGAGTCAAGTATGTTATTATGAAAAAAGTTTATCATACATATATGTATGCATGTATGTCTGTATGTATGTATTTATGTATGTATGTATATATATATGTATGTATATATGTATGTATATATGCATGTATGTATGAATGGTTGGATGGATGGATGGATGGATGGATGGATTAAAAGTAAGTATGTAAGTATGTATGTGATTAAGTGAGTATGTATGTATGTATGTATGTATGTATGTTGTATGTATGTATGTGATGTATGTGATGTATGAGATATGTATTTGATGTATGTGATGTATGTGATGTATGTGATGTATGTCATGTATGTTATGTTACGTAAGGCGTGGTGTGTACGCTGTGACGACCTGATTGAACCACTTGCTCATTTTTTATGCATGTATGAATGTATGTATGTATGTATGTATGTATGTATGTATGCATGTATGTATGTATGTATGTATGTATGTATGCATGTCTGTACGTATGTAATGTATGTTATGATATGTAAGATGTGGTATGTACTACATGTGGACCTGATTGAACGACTCGATCCTTTTGTATGCATGTATGAATGTAGGTATGTAATGTACGTATGTATGTAATGTTTTTATGTCATGTGATGTAAGTTGCGGTGTGTACTATGTGTCGACCTGATTAAATAATTGCTCCTTTGTATGCATGTATGAATCTGTGTATGTGTGTATGTATTTCTGTATGTAAGTATGTATGTATGTATGCATGTATGTATGTGTGTGTGTTTATGTATGTTATGTGATGTAAGGCGTGGTGTGTACTATGTGTAGCTGATTGAACCACTTGCTCCTTTTTGTATGCACGGATGTATGTATGTATCTATGAATGTATGTATGTATGCATGTATGTATGTATGTATGTATGTATGTATGTATGTATGTAATGTGATGTAAGGCGTGGGGTGTTCTTCGTGTGGATCTGATTGAACCATTTGCTCTTTTTGTATGTATGTATGTATGTATATATGTATGTATGTATGTATGTATGTATGTATTACTATGTATGTATGTATGTATGTATGTATTACTATGTATGTATGTATGTATGTATGTATGTATGCATGTATGTATGTATGTATGTATGTATGTATGTAATGTAATGTATGTATGATTTCTGCAATTTACGTATGTACGTATGTATTTTATTTAATGTATGTTATGTTACGTAAGGCGTGGTGTGTACTACGTGTGGACCTGATTGAACCATTTGCTCCTTTTGTATGCATGTTTGCATATGTATGTAATGTATGTAATGAATGTCATATTATGTAAGGCGTGGTGTGTACTATGTGTCGACCTGCTCCTTTTGTATGCATGTGTGTACGTACGTACGTGAGTACGTACGTATGTATGTATCTATGTATGTACGTATGTATGTATGTATGTATGTATGTATGTAATGCATGTATGTATGTATGTAATGCATGTATGTATGTATGTATGTATGTATGTATGCATCATGTATGTGATGTAAAAATTGTAATGTATGTGATGTGATGTAAGGCGTGGTGTGTACTACGTGTCGACCAGATTGAACCACTTGCTCCTTTTCTATGCATGTATGTATATATGTATGTATGTATGTATGTATGTATGTATGTAGGTATGTATGTATGTATGTATGCATCATGTATGTATGCATGCATGTATGTTTGTATGTATGTATGTATGTATGTATGTATGTATACGTATGTATTTATGTATGTATGTATGTATGTATGTATGCTATGTTATGTATGCTATGTAATGTAACGTGATGTAAGGCGTCGTGTGTACTGTGTGTGGACCTCATTGAACCACTTGATGCTTTTGTATGTGTGTATGTATGTATGCACGTGTATGTGTATATTTTGAATCATGTAATGTAAGGCGTGTAATGTAATGTAATATTTTTATGTATGTATGTATGTATGTATGTATACATGTATGGTA
The DNA here is from genome assembly GCA_019918135.1 of Paulinella micropora. Classification (NCBI taxonomy): domain Eukaryota; phylum Cercozoa; class Imbricatea; order Euglyphida; family Paulinellidae; genus Paulinella; species Paulinella micropora. The sequence continues at coordinate 139,053 of WBZZ01001316.1, forward strand.
ATGTAATGCAAGGCATGTTGACCTGATCAAAGAGTTGCTCCTTCTGACTGCAGGATTGTGGAGCGCCTGCGTGTGTGGCAATATGTATGGAAAAGTATGTATGTCTGTAAGTATGTATGTATCTATCTATCTATCTATCTATCTATCTATCTATCTATCTCCCTTGGGCTTTGGTTTTTTGAAATGGGTGCCATCTGTCGACAGACAGAGCATTAGGGGATGGTGTGGGTGTGCTGGGCCCGTGGTGAGGTGCCTTATGTGTGCCTAGCCATACGCCTATAAGTCACATGCCGAAATAGCGACGGGAAGCACAATCCTGTTCCCTCAGGGTGCCCTTTCTCGCTTGTTGAGCCCGGAATAAAACCCACAGTGCTCTGTCGGTTTATACTAGACTGTCGAACAGTTTCGAAACTCCATCTGCTTACTGGGTCCTCTGTAATGGAGGTGGGAGCTCGTTCTGCAAGGGGCGCTTATGGAACGAGCCCTGGCCCCGCCTGGTACTAGGGAGGTTTGGTATCGCCTGTATCAGTCCCTTCCGTGCAAACATCACGGCTTAGCTGGGCATCGGGTTAATACTTTACCCACAGACTTCCTTGGTTGACGAAATCAGAAGCTCCTTTTTTCTGACATTAGTCGATATCATCTATCCATCTATCTATCTATCTATCTATCTATCTATCTATCTATCTATCTATCTATCTATCTATGTATGCGTGTATATATGTATGCGTGTATGCATTTATATACACATATGAAGTATATAATAAATGGATCGTGTATGTATGTATGTATGTATGTATGTATGATTGCATTTATGTATGTATGTAGTTGTATGTATGTATGTATGTATGTATATGCAATAAGTATGTATGTATGTATGTATGTATGTATGTATGTATAAATGTATGTATGTATGTATGTATGTATGTATGTATGTATGTATGTATA
>WBZZ01001316.1:145000-160000 GCA_019918135.1 Paulinella micropora
CAGTATTTTCATTGAACATACCGGCCCGTCTGGAAGTGTTGGAACTGCCCTTGCGGGGGTGTCATTAGAGCTTATCGTCAATTCTTCGTACTCCCCTCACGGGTGAGACGATGGAGGCGCATGTGCAGAAATGCATCAGCCATTGACAGAGAAGCACTATTATTATTATTATTATTATTATTATTATTATTATTATTATTATTATTATTATTATTATTATTATTATTATTATTATTATTATTATTATTATTATTACTATTATTATTATTATTATTATTATTATTATTATTATTATTATTATTATTATTATTATTATTATTATATATATATTTACAGTAAGCAAGGTTTAATGAGAAAAAGACGAAAGAAAAATGAAGAAGAGCCTAATTCAAAATGAATTCTGGTTCCAAGGAACGACAGTACAAGCTCATAAGGAAATCTGGAACTAAGGTTCAACAGAAAGCTCCTGGAAAGAGTAATATAGAAGGGACAAGAAACAGGAAAAAAGATAGAAAGAAAGAAAGGAAAAAGGGATAAAGAAAAGGCGAGGAAAAGAAGATAGAAGAACAAAAACAGTAAAGAAGGAAAACAGGAAAAAACAAAAGAGAAAAGGAACAAAGAACAAGACAAACAAAAGAAAGAAACAAATAAGCAGAACAAAAGAGACAAAGACAAAACAAAAACAAAACAAAAAAGACAACAAAAGAGGCAGCAACAAGCACAAAAGAGCAAAACAAACAAACAAAGCTAAACAAACAAACACAAGGCCAGACAGTAGCAGGGGAGACGATACTGAACTAGAAGGTAAGAATGGAAAGCGCCAGAGAAGGTAAGACGTAACAAGCATGGGCGCAAGTGAGATCAATTGACAGTCAGTGAGACAGCCCTTAAGGAAACTGCAGCACCTAACGCAATTCACTCGCACGCGGAGGCTATCGTAGCCAGGAGGGTGGTGTGCACAGCGTAGTAAGGCTCGACGTGGCGTACGCGCGACGCGATTATGCCGAGTGCTGCAATATCCATAAGGACAGGCCCAAGCCTGGCAACCTCACAGACATGCAGCCTCAAGCAAGTCGAGCCAAACCACTCCGCACCCCACCCCCCTCACCAGAAGAAACTCCACAAGCCACAAGCAAACATATAGGTGAGCCATGCTTGAACAAACCCAATCCTAACAGGCAGCAGAAAATCAAGAAAGCGAACAGAAAATCAGAAAAGCGAAAAGGAGACAGAACAAGAGAGAAATGAAGGAAAAAATTAAAAAAGGGGAAAGTAGTAATAAAATATAAAGAACAAAAAATATTAAAAAACAAAGATCAAAATAACAGTAAAGATAGTAATAATAATAATAGTAATAATAATAATAATAATAATAATAATAATAATAATAAAATAACAGTAATGATAATAATAATAATAATAGTAGTAATAATAATAATAATAATAATTATGATAATAATAATAATAACAATAATAATGATAATACTAATAATAATAATAATAATACTATATCTGAGGCGTACTGATGCAGCTAATGGCATATCCTCAACGGACATAAGCCTCCAATACCCTTGTTCGAGGTCCTCCACCCCCCCGTGTCAGTCTCTCGCCTGATGATCGGGGCCACCGATGGAGCTCCTGAGGGCAAGACTGCACTAAGCCGAGGTTATTCCGCAGTCCCAGCAACCTCTTGCAAGACGTCACCGAATGTGCAAGTGCATACACCAAGCGCGGTTGCTAGAGCTGCCTCGATACCCCACCCATAACAATCTGGTGTCTGCTGGGTCCTGGGCTATCAACCAGCATATGCGGAGTTTAAGATCTTTTACGCGCGCAACGACCCTCCTCCCCAGCATCTACCACCAAAGGGTTATGAGTTGGCGTCACAGTTTAACGCCTTGAGGCCATTGGGCTGGAACTCTGTTTAGCAAGTGTGACTAGGTTTTTTCATCGGGATTTCCCTCAAATATGTCACAGTCAACACTCCAAGGCAGATTTAATAATAATAATAATAATAATAATAATAATAATAATAATAATAATAATAATAATAGTGCTTCTCTGTCAATGGCTGATGCATTTCTGCACATGCGCCTCCATCGTCTCACCCGTGAGGGGAGTACGAAGAATTGACGATAAGCTCTAATGACACCCCCGCAAGGGCAGTTCCAACACTTCCAGACGGGCCGGTATGTTCAATGAAAATACTGGTCCAGAAATAGACCGGTATGTTCAATGAAAATACTGGTGGCACCGACGGGAATCGAACTGGCGACAGGGCCCAGATGGTAGAACTTGACCACTGGGCTATCACGGTGTCCAAAATAATAGTAATAATAAGTATAATAATAATAATAATGATGATAATAATAATAATAATATTAATAATAATAACAATAGTCAGGATAAAGAAATAATAAGAAAAGGAAAGGGTAAGAAAACCAGGTCAGAGAGAAAGAGAAGGAGATCCAAATTAGAACAAAATGCTAACTGAGTCCCGCAGTTAGTATTTCATCAATTTGGGTTTAAAAAAAAAGGGGGGGGGGGGATATATATATAATAATAATAATAATAATAATAATAATAATAATAATAACAACAACAACAACAACAATAATAATAATAATAATAATAATAATAATAGCGATACTATATCTGAGGCGTACTGATGCAGCTAATGGCATATCCTCAACGGACATAAGCCTCCAATACCCTTGTCCGAGGTCCTCCACCCCCCCGTGTCAGTCTCTCGCCTGATGATCGGGGCCACCGATGGAGCTCCTGAGGGCAAGACTGCACTAAGCCGAGGTTATTCCGCAGTCCCAGCAACCTCTTGCAAGACGTCACCGAATGTGCAAGTGCATACACCAAGCGCGGTTGCTAGAGCTGCCTCGAAACCCCACCCATAACAATCTGGTGTCTGCTGGGTCCTGGGCTATCAACCAGCATATGCGGAGTTTAAGATCTTTTACGCGCGCAACGACCCTCCTCCCCAGCATCTACCACCAAAGGGTCATGAGTTGGCGTCACAGTTTAACGCCTTGAGGCCATTGGGCTGGAACTCTGTTTAGCAAGTGTGACTAGGTTTTTTCATCGGGATTTCCCTCAAAGATGTCACAGTCAACACTCCAAGACAGATTTACTATATCTGAGGCGTACTGATGCAGCTAATGGCATATCCTCAACGGACATAAGCCTCCAATACCCTTGTTCGAGGTCCTCCACCCCCCCCGTGTCAGTCTCTCGCCTGATGATCGGGGCCACCGATGGAGCTCCTGAGGGCAAGACTGCACTAAGCCGAGGTTATTCCGCAGTCCCAGCAACCTCTTGCAAGACGTCACCGAATGTGCAAGTGCATACACCAAGCGCGGTTGCTAGAGCTGCCTCGAAACCCCACCCATAACAATCTCGTGCCTGCTGGGTCCTGGGCTATCAACCAGCATATGCGGAGTTTAAGATCTTTTACGCGCGCAACGACCCTCCTCCCCAGCATCTACCACCAAAGGGTTATGAGTTGGCGTCACAGTTTAACGCCTTGAGGCCATTGGGCTGAATAATAATAATAGTAATAATAATAATAATAATAATAATAATAATAATAATAATAATAATAATAATAATAATTAATAATAATTTAATTTAAAAAATCTGCATCTACATGGGCGTCTGCATCTATATGTACATCTGCATCAACAGGCGGCGTGCTGCTTGTGGAGCGATAATAATAATAATAATGATAATAATAATAATAATAATAAAAATAGTAATAATAATAATAATAATAATAATAGTAATAATAATAATAGTAATAATAATCATAATAATAACAATAGTCAGGATAAAGAAATAATAGTAATAATAATAATAGTAATAATAATATTAATGATAATAATAATAATAATAATAGTAATAATAATAATAATAATAAAAGAAATAATACACATAATAGTAATAAAAATAATAAAAGTAATAAAAATAATAAAAATAATAAAAATAAAGAAAATAATAAGGAGCATATAAAATATATGATAAATATAAAGATACAAATATGAAAAGAGGGAAAAAGAGGGTGAACCTTGCTTACGGTAAAAGGGAGAGAACGAGAGAGAGAAAGAGAGAAGAAGAAGAAGAAAAAAGAGATAGAAAGAAAGGATGAGAAGAGACGAACTCCCGCATCATTTCACTTCAAAATCTCAAGGTCGGCGAACAGTGTGGGACTCGAGTTCATTTTCCGCAAAACAGAAAAGGAACCCCCTACCTCACTAAACGAAAACGGGCCCTGTAAAAACTCCCAGTGGGAGAAAAATAGACCCCAAAGAAAAATGCAGTTAAGCACGAACGCCTATTGGGGCTAAACGCTATGCCCAAGAAAAGGAAAGAAAAAGAAGAAAGGAAAGAAAGGCGAAGGAAAAAAGGGGCGGTCTGGAACATAAAGAGCAAGAGGAGTCAAGAGCGACGGCGATGAGGGAGAATAAAGGGAACAGTAGGATCAGAAGCCTGTCTCTGTAAATGGGATCTCAGGAACGAATGCTTATCAACACGGGGGCGAAGGCGCTTATGAAGGGGGGAATTCCTAAGCATGGGAACAGGAAGAAGAGCACGAGTTTTTTTTTTTTTTTTTTTTTTTTTTACAGTAAGCAAGGTTTAATGCGGAGAAAGAGACGAAAGAAAAAAGAAGAGCCTAATTCAAACGAATTCTGGTTCCAAGGAACGACAGTACAAGCTCATAAGGAAATCTGGAACTAAGGTTCAACAGAAAGCTCCTGGAAAGAGTAATATAGAAGGGGCTTTTTTTTTTTTTTTTTTTTTTTTAATACAGTAAGCAAGGTTTAATGAGACAGAGACGAAAGAAAAATAAAGAAGAGCCTAATTCAAATGAATTCTGGTTCCAAGGAACGACAGTACAAGCTCATGAGGAAATCTGGAACTAAGGTTCAACAGAAAGCTCCTGGAAAGAGTAATAAAGAAGGGGCAAGAAAGAGGAAAAAGATAGAAAGAAAGAAAGGAAAGAAGAGATAAAGAAAAACGAGAAAAGGAAGATAGAAGAACAAAAATAATATAGAAGGAAAACAGGAAAAAACAAAAGAGAAAAGGAACAAAGAACAAGACAAACAAAAGAAAGAAACAAACTTTTTTTTTTTTTTTTTTTTTTTTTTTTTTTTTTTTTTTATTAATACAGCAAGCAAGGTTTAATGAGAAAGAGACGAAAAAAAAATGAAGAAGAGCCTAATTCAAATGAATTCTGGTTCCAAGGAACGACAGTACAAGCTCATAAGGAAATCTGGAACTAAGGTTCAACAGAAAGCTCCTGGAAAGAGTAATATAGAAGGGACAAGAAACAGGAAAAAAGATAGAAAGAAAGAAAGGAAAAAGGGATAAACAAAAGGCGAGGAAAAGAAGATAGAAGAACAAAAACAGTAAAGAAGGAAAACAGGAAAAAACAAAAGAGAAAAGGAACAAAGAACAAGACAAACCAAAGAAAGAAACAAACAACCAAAACAAAAGAGACAAAAACAAAACAAAAACAAAACAAAAAAGACAACAAAAGAGGCAGCAACAAGCACAAAAAAGCAAAACAAACAAACAAAGCTAAACAAACAAACACAAGGCCAGACAGTAGCAGGGGAGACGATACTGAACTAGAAGGTAAGAATGGAAAGCGCCAGAGAAGGTAAGACGTAACAAGCATGGGCGCAAGTGAGATCAATTGACAGTCAGTGAGACAGCCCTTAAGGAAACTGCAGCACCTAACGCAATTCACTCGCACGCGGAGGCTATCGTAGCCAGGAGGGTGGTGTGCACAGCGTAGTAAGGCTCGACGTGGCGTACGCGCGACGCGATTATGCCGAGTGCTGCAATATCCATAAGGACAGGCCCAAGCCTGACAACCTCACAGACATGCAGCCTCAAGCAAGTCGAGCCAAACCACTCCGCACCCCACCCCCCTCATAGACCAGAAGAAACTCCACAAGCCACAAGCATAAACATACAGGTGAGCCATGCTTGAACAAACCCGATCCTAACAGGCAGCAGAAAATCAGAAAAGCGAACAGAAAATCAGAAAAGCGAAAAGGAGACAGAAAAAGAGAGAAAGGAAGGAAAAAATTAAAAAAGGGGAAAGTAGTAATAAAATATAAAGAACAAAAAATATTAAAAAACAAAGATCAAAATAACAGTAAAGATAGTAATAATAATAGTAATAATAATAATAATGATAATAATAATAATAATAATAATAATAATAATAATAATAATAATAAAATAACAGTAATGATAATAATAATAGTAATAGTAATAATAATAATAATAATAATAATAATAATAATAATAATAATAATAGTGCTTCTCTGTCAATGGCTGATGCAAATCTGCACATGCGCCTCCATCGTCTCACCCGTGAGGGGAGTACGAAGAATTGACGATAGGCTCTAATGACACCCCCGCAATGGCAGTTCCAACACTTCCAGACGGGCCGGTATGTTCAATGAAAATACTGGTGGCACCGACGGGAATCGAACTGGCGACAGGGCCCAGATGGTAGAACTTGACCACTGGGCTATCACGGAATAATAATAATAATAATGATAATAATAATAATAATAACAATACTAATAATAATACTAATAATAATAATAATAATAGTGCTTCTCTGTCAATGGCTGATGCATTTCTGCACATGCGCCTCCATCGTCTCACGGGGAGTACGAAGAATTGACGATAAGCTCTAATGACACCCCCGCAATGGCAGTTCCAACACTTCCAGACGGGCCGGTATGTTCAATGAAAATACTGGTCCAGAAATAGACCGGTATGTTCAATCAAAATACTGGTGGCACCGACGGGAATCGAACTGGCGACAGGGCCCAGATGGTAGAACTTGACCACTGGGCTATCACGGTGTCCATAATAATAATAATAATAATAATAATAATAATAATGATAATAATAATAATAATAATATAATAATAATAAGGATAAACATAATATAAATAATGATAAAAATAATAAAGGTAAAAGGAATAATAAAGATAAAAATAATAATAATGTTAATAGTGCTTCTCTGTCAATGGCTGATGCAAATCTGCACATGCGCCTCCATCGTCTCACCCGTGAGGGGAGTACGAAGAATTGACGATAGGCTCTAATGACACCCCCGCACGGGCAGTTCCAACACTTCCAGACGGACCGGTATGTTCAATGAAAATACTGGTGGCACCGACGGAAATCGAACTGGCGACAGGGCCCAGATGGTAGAACTTGACCACTGGGCTATCACGGTGTCCATAATAATGGTAATAATAATAGTAATAATAAGTATAATAATAATAATAATAATAATAATAATAATAATAATAATAATAATAATAATAATAATAATAACAATAGTCAGGATAAAGAAATAATAAGAAAAGGAAAGGGTAAGAAAACCAGGTCAGAGAGAAAGAGAAGGAGATCCAAATTAGAACAAAATGCTAACTGAGTCCCGCAGTTAGTATTTCATCAATTTGGGTTTAAAAAAAAAAAAAAAAAGGGGGGGATATGTATAATAATAATAATAATAATAATAATAATAATAATAACAATAAGAATAATAATAACAACAACAACAACAATAATAATAATAATAATAATAATAATAATAATAATAATAATAATAATAATAGGCTTCCTCAGACTATAGCATCAGATCCAGATCCTGGACATGTGCCTCCATTGGGTCACCGGGGTCAACCGATCCCAACGCATTGTCAGAACACCAAACAGACATAGCAGCAACAGCAACAGTAGGGGCAGATGGGGGCTGTGAAGTGCATGAAGAGCTAGATGCGAGGGTGTTAGCTGAAGAGAAGAACTCGGAGACACTACGCTGCGCTCCCGAACCCCTCTCTCTAGCCAGGACGTCCACTCTGCGCGGACGGCCGCGCCGCGCAACATCAACGTCACTTGGGGGAGAGGGTGGGACAGAAGCTGATGGAACCTCAGTGAGGTCAATCACCTCCTCGCCCCCATCCTCCACCCCAAGCTCCTCCCTTTTACCCTCCCTAGCAGACCAACACTCAGACACATATGATCCAAACAACACATCCAACTTTGGAGGGGGACGCAACGCTGTAACCCCTAACAACGCAGCAAGCCTAAAGTTACTGCGGAAGCGCGACTTCCCCTGAAAAAACTTACAAAACAATCGTGATTGATCCACAGGCGACATATCATCCCAACCCTGCCGCACAGAGCCCTCCCGCTCCCGCCCAAGCAACACTTCCTCCACCACAACCTCACCGCCTACGACCTCACCACCCTCCCCACTCCCTCCATCCCCCTCAGCACCCCCCACAGCCATGCCACCGAGCCTCTGCATACTCAGCAACAGCTGCTTACGTCTCGCCTCATGCATGGGGCAATCCCATAAGAAGTGCGCAAGGGACTCATTGACATCATCATGACAACAGAAGCAGCGAGGGGACATGCCACTGACCAATTTGCTGCGGTACAACCGAAGGCGGTTGTTGCAGCTGAGCAACCTTCTCCGAAGCAGATTATAATGCGCATCATCAAGGGCTACCCATCTTGGGAACTCCTTAGTTCCAAAGACTTGTCTTAGGATGACTCGCAGGCCATCAGTAAGATCGCTGCCTGCCTCTCGCTTGTCCCACATCAGTTGCTGCACCATCTTGACGTCCTGCTGAAGGGCCCACTTGTCCACAGTCGAACTCCAACCCTCGAGGTCCTTCTCTGAGCTATTTAGGAGCTCCTGAAGCCCTTGTTGTAGATCCATTGAGTCCCTGATAGCGCCTTCGGCCTCCGCAGTCCAGTCGGATTTGACTTGAGATGCGATGACAGGAAATCGCTTCTCCGGTAGAACACGCAGCCGTCCATAGAACTTCAGTTGCGCCGCCCGCCGCAAACGCTCCGCACTCAAAGAGCGCGCCAGAAAGAGTGTAATCCACTTGCTTGTATTAGGGCTGATGCCGAGAATCATCCTCATGGGGCGCAGCATTGCTGCCTCCAGCTTGGTGAGCTGCGATACGGGGGCACGCCAGACATCGAAGGCGTACTTCAGCTTGGCCCCCACAAGTTGATTCCAGCACATGAGGCGATACCTAGCTTGTATCTCACCTGAACACCACAAAGAGTACCAACCTGCGGTGGCGACTTCAGTGACACGCGTAGCCCGCAGGGCCTGCTCCTTCCACTTCAGGTCGTCGGTGATAACCACTCCCAGGTACTTGTACTGACTGGTGACACAAAGCTTCTGGCCGCGAAACCACACCACGGGCTCACCTCGCTCCCTGATACTTGGTCGTTTCGCCTTGCTCGACGTGTAAATGGGCATGATTTCCGTCTTGCCGGGCTTCAAGTTGACTTCCAGCCGGTAATCTTCCGCGAACTTGGCCACAACATTGACCATCTTCTGGAGCTCGGTGCGACTGTGAGCGATGAGGGCCACGTCGTCCGCGTATAGAAGTGCCTTGATGTCGTTCAGCCGCTTCACATCCGTGATCTTGAGGGCACTCGCCAGGCGATCACACAGCTCATCCATAAAGACGTTGAAGAGTGTGGGAGAGAGAGGGGACCCCTGTTGGACGCCTACACCCTCCAGTACTTCGGGGGTGAGTGCTCCATCAACTAGCACTTGCGACGAAGTCTGCTCGTAGCACCTGCGTAGCGTGCGCCAGAACTTGCCCCTTACACCCAGCTTCCAGAGCCTCTCAAATAGGCCATCTCTCCAAACAGACGGGAAAGCCTTGCGTAGATCGACGAACAGGACATACGACTCCCGCTTCTGCTGCTGACGCCCCTTCAACCTCTGCCAAAGGGTAAAGACCTGATCCGTAGTGCGACGCCCCGGGCGGAAGCCTCCCTGCTCTGGACGTAGCTTATCCGGGCCATCCACGAAGAGCGTTAGACGAGTAGCTAATAAGGACAGATACAGCTTACCAAGGCAACTAATAATCGAGATATCCCTCCAGTTGTCAGGATCCGTAGGATCCCCACCCTTGGGGATATTGACGATGATTCCCTTGCCCCAAGCTTTTGGAGTCCTCTCGGCTTCTCGAATCCAGTTGAAGTACTGCGTTAAGTAGCCATTGATGTAGGCGCCGCCATACTTGAGCATCTCGTTCTTCACTTTGTCCTCGCCACAAGCTTTGTGGTTATTCAGGGCACGTTGCCTTGCAAGGACCTCCTCTTGCGTGAACGGCTTGTCCAGCTCTTCGCAAGTGTCTTCACCTACTTCGTGCTCCTTCATAGCCCGGGCCACCTCATCTCTGAAGCGATCGTTCCAGTGGAACTGCCGCTTAGCTTCGGCTTCCTCCCACTCCAGCGAGCCTGCTTCTGCACAGCACTCCACCACAACAGCCGCACTTGCCGGATTTTCCCGTGGCTTCACCGAATTTCTCCGAAATTCCTCCCACCGAGCGACCTTTTCCGGCAGCGTACACGCCAGTGAGCCATCCTCCCTTTGCACCGGCGCGGAGACCTTCGTTCTGCGTGCCCCGCCAAGCCGCTTCGCGAGTAGCCAAAAGCGCTTTGAGGATTGCTCGCGTTGACATTTGACCGCTTCTTCCTGCACTTGCTTGAAGGAGGCGGACTTCTTGGCCCGAGTTGCCTTCCGAATTTGCTTGCGGAGCCGTAGCCAATTCAGACGGGCTTCCGCATTCGATTCATCCCTCCTGTATGCTGCGTAGGCCTCCCGGCGCTGTTGAATGAGCTCCTTTAGCTCCCCGTCGAACCAATTGCTGGTGAAACGGGGTCGTATACATCTGGAGCCAAGGACCCGGTGCGCCGCCATTCGGAAGGACTGCGCCACTCGCTCGGTGACGTCATCTACCACCCGTTGGCTGTCGGCACCACCCGATAGGTCAAGCTCAGGCAGCTGATGCACTCCAAGCTTCTGTAGGCAATGCTGGAATACGTCATCGAACTTGTCGCGTAGATAATCCAGCGCTTGCTTCGCAGCGTGATCATTACCCGAGACACCAGCACCAATAAGCTTATCAACACGAAAGCACCTGTAAGGTTTCGCAGCCCGCTTTGGTCGGCGCTGGCCGCTCCACGTCAGTTCGGCCCATACTGCCTTGTGGTCCGTATCAAGATCATCGTCGCATACTCCGAACTTTGCTCCAGCTGCCAGGCCAGGCGACGCGCAGATGTAATCGAGGAGGTGCTTGCCTGTGCCCATGCCGCGCTGCTCACGCCGGGACCACCAGTAGGACCCTTCCACTGGGCACGAGAAGCCGCTCAGATTTCGCAGGCCCGTAGCGACGAGGACAGCCGCGAGTCTCTTGCCGTTCTCCGAACGTACCGGTGCTCCCTTATCATCGACCTCCCCGTGCTGACCGACGATGCCCTCCTCTTTTCGGCTGCATGCCGGCCCGAGCTTCGCGTTGGCATCCGCCACCGTGACCACAAGACCTTTGGCTCCAAAAAAAGCTATAGCTGCCTGCCAGGCCGCATACGCCTCTGACGACTCTTCTTCCTGCGTTTCCTGGGGAAAGTAGCCGTTGCCCACATAGATATCCTGAGCGCCGGTAACACCCGAGGCGATACGCAGCCACACTTGCTGCCGGTGGTCGACGGGGGCTGACACCAGGCTGCAATACGGACCAAGGAAGTTAGCCACCGCGAATAGAACCCCACCCTTGCAGCGATTTTTCTCGCTGACCTCCGCAGGTTTTCCAAAAATCCGGAATCCATCCAGGCTGCATTTGGAAAGTTGCTTCTTGCCCATGCGGTGCTCCTGAGCCCCGATGACTAGCCAGCCCTCGTGCTTGTAGAATGATGCCCATTCCGCCGTGCCTACGTTGTCGTATCCCGTTTTACCCTGCCAGTTGTGACTCGCGACGAGTAGCTTGAAGCCGGTATCGAACTGCTTGGAGCGGTGCTTCTTGGCTCGTTTCCGGACCCGACGGCCGCGCTTGGCTTCCGCCCTCGTGCTGCCCCCCTCTGCAGGTACTTGCGCAGGTTGGTCCCCCACTGCACTGGCCGCCGAATGCAGGGGCACCACATGCACATCAGCACACTCAGACACACACTTAGGTGCATCGGCAGCCAATTCCGAAGACACCACCTGCACATCATCGACACATTCTTCATGCAGAGGCAAGACGCGATATCCCGTCGCAGCTTCCTCCTTCCGGACCGCCGCTTCCCCACGCAGATGGATGCGAATAAGCCTTCGGACACGTTCCCTGTCCCTGAACCTGCGCCCAAGGGCCACATTGACCCCTCTGCCGAAGAATTTGAGATGTTTGAATTGCTGCAACGCCGTCTGCCTGCTGTCATCGTCCTCGTAGACCAGCTCCAGGTGACGAGACATTCGCTGGCCTTGCCACTCCGTTACCGGGACCACCAGACCAAGACCGCTCATTTTGGAGGCGATCTCCTGTAGATTGGCGCGTTCTGAGAGCCCCCAGACAATCAGATTACGCCCGTCCTTGTCGTACCGATCTACCCGCCGGTACCGTCGAGGCGGCGGTGCCATCTGCCATATAGCGCCGCTCGCCTTATGTTGAAGCGCCGACCCGTGTGCCAGGTTTGGGGAGGAAGGATGAGGCGCAGCTAAGATAGCCTCTCCACGTGGTTCAGGAATTCCGTCATATACGCGAGCCCTCATCCTCCCATCCTGGGACATCGGGCCAGAGCCCGTCGAAGAGGCATTCCCACGGGGATTGTCCAGGTCTTCGGCGATTCTACCTTGTCCCATAAGGGCCACAGTGGTAGCTCCGTGCTTCGCGTATTTGTAATCCATTGAGAGTAGTAGACGGCCAATGTCGCTGGCCATCACCGCCGCGCCTCTTTACGCCGAGGAAAGCGCCCGTCCATGCAATAGCATCGGCGGTATCTGCAACACACACTACACGCATTTTCGCTGGTTGCTGCCACGTCGCTTCGTGCCCTTGGGCGCCCGCCAGCACCCCCAGCGTCACCAGAACCTGCCTCACGCACTACACACACTCTCCATCGCATCGCCAACGCCTCTACTCTCATGCCTTATGGACTTTCAGCTGCTCCTAACAATACACATCATGAGGTACGGGTGTCCCCGAGTGGAGCCAGATCGGACGGCGTGTCGCTGAAACTCCTTCCCCCACGTGGGTATAGAAGGCGCGAACCTAGCGGTACCTATAGGGTCTTACAGACAAGTATAGTAATCCCAGCCGAAGCTGCTCAGTTAGAAATGCAACGGTGGAGGGTGTGAATGCATGGGGCAAGGCACGGCAACGCAGCAAGGCACTGGCAAGGCATTGGGACCGACTGAAGCCCCTCTCCAACGTGCGCTCATCATGTGTTCCAGTTAGGCAACCCCGAAGAAGCGAAGATAGGGAGGAGACAAAACCCAGATAGGATGAAGATAGGATTAACATGAAGCCGAAATGGAGCCGAGTTGGAACAGGCCAACTCGGCCCCATCTCGGCTCAATGTGAATCCTATCTTCAACCCATCTCGGTACTGTTTCCTCCCAATGCTCACCTCAACAAGATCACCAAACCGGAACTGGAAGCCCCCAGGCATTTACTCGGCAGGAAATTCGGCGAAAATGGGCTAACCAGGAAACCAGACCCAACCCAACAGCCAAGAAAAACGAGCCAACCAACAATCCAACAGACAACCCCACAACTGCCTGGCCGAACCCCTACCGAGTAAATGCCCAGTTGAGAGTTGCGCATATCCCGGTGACCGCCCTCCCCAAGCGGTCACCTTCGTGGGGAGAGGCCCAACCACCTCCTCTTCCCGTGGAGTGCCATCTTGTGCACCCCTCCAGAATAATAATAATAATAATGATAATAATAATAATAATAATAATAATAATAATAATAATAATAGTAATAGTGCTTCTCTGTCAATGGCTGATGCATTTCTGCACATGCGCCTCCATCGTCTCACCCGTGAGGGGAGTACGAAGAATTGACGATAAGCTCTAATGACACCCCCGCAAGGGCAGTTCCAACACTTCCAGACGGGCCGGTATGTTCAATGAAAATACTGGTCCAGAAATAGACCGGTATGTTCAATGAAAATACTGGTGGCACCGACGGGAATCGAACTGGCGACAGGGCCCAGATGGTAGAACTTGACCACTGGGCTATCACGGTGTCCATAATAATAGTAATAATAATAATAATAATAATAGTAATAATAATAATAGTAATAATAATCATAATAATAACAATAGTCAGGATAAAGAAATAATAGTAATAATAATAATAATAATAATAATAATAATATTAATGATAATAATAATAATAGTAATAATAATAATAATAAAAGAAATAATACACATAATAGTAATAAAAATAATAAAAGTAATAAAAATAATAAAAATCATAAAAATAAAGAAAATAATAAGGAGCATATAAAATATATGATACATATAAAGATACAAATATGAAAAGAGGGAAAAAGAGGGTGAACCTTGCTTACGGTAAAAGGGAGAGAACGAGAGAGAGAAAGAGAGAAGAAGAAGAAGAAGAAAAAGAGATAGAAAGAAAGGATGAGAAGAGACGAACTCCCGCATCATTTCACTTCAAAATCTCAAGGTCGGCGAACAGTGTGGGACTCGAGTTCATTTTCCGCAAAACAGAAAAGGAACCCCCTACCTCACTAAACGAAAACGGGCCCTGTAAAAACTTCCAGTGGGAGAAAAATAGACCCCAAAGAAAAATGCAGTTAAGCACGAACGCCTATTGGGGCTAAACGCTATGCCCAAGAAAAGGAAAGAAAAAGAAGAAAGGAAAGAAAGGCGAAGGAAAAAAGGGGCGGTCTGGAACATAAAGAGCAAGAGGAGTCAAGAGCGACGGCGATGAGGGAGAATAAAGGGAACAGTAGGATCAGAAGCCTGTCTCTGTAAATGGGATCTCAGGAACGAATGCTTATCAACACGGGGCCAAGGCGCTTATGAAGGGGGGAATTCCTAAGCATGGGAACAGGAAGAAGAGCACGAGTTTTTTTTTTTTTTTTTTTTTTACAGTAAGCAAGGTTTAATGCGGAGAAAGAGAC
>WBZZ01001316.1:165000-182109 GCA_019918135.1 Paulinella micropora
AAGTTGCTGCGCAGGAACCAAGACTGGGCAAGGCTGCATGAGCATGCTCGAAGTGTCATGCCAGAAATCTATGAAGCCTTGCAGTTGTTCACTCCCGAGATATGCACCTGTATAGCTTACTACAGTGGGCCTGATTGCTCTGCAGACAAATTTGCTACTCTTTCTCTTCTCTCTCTCTTCTCTTCTTCTTCATTCTCTTCTTCTTCCTCTTTTTCTTCCTCTTCTTATATGTGCATATGTCTGTAGAAATGGGACACAGTGCGTGTATGTCGTTGTCATTGACGCTGTCGTAGACGTTTCGAAGCCATCGAAGAGATCGTCCAAGACTCCCGAGGAAAAAAAATCGTTGAGCTCCAAACAAAAGAAAATCGAAGACCTTCAAAGCAAACCAAACCGCCGTGCGCAAGGCATTATAACCAGTAAAGGGTCAGATCTCTAGATTGCCCTTGTGAATAGTTTGCCGGTTTATAACCGCAGAGTCTACGGTCGGTTGTTTAATCCGGAATCACTTAATAAGACAGATTCAGGGAACTAGATAGGTTCCATAAACAGTATTTAATGATGATTAATAATCAGATAATGATAAAGAACTGGACAGGATTACAGATATTGATTAGTAACTGGTACAGGTCAAGTAGGACACTGTAAAGTAGGACACTATGAATATCTGGAATCATGATAACATATGTAGAGTGCCATATCAGTAAAGTTTACGAAATCGGGGGAACGATAGGCTTTTACTAGCTGGCTTTTATACTTATGACTACAATTTTTTTTTTTTGTTATTACTGGGTTCATTCAAGTGTCAAACTCAGCCAGCGAATTTGAGTTAAGGGTCAGATCATGATTTCAGATTAGCGGTCAGATTTTAGATTAGTGGTCAGAATTCAAATTAAATCAATTTAACGGTAGTATTTCGCAGTTGAAAAATTATGCAGACTCATGATTTTGCGGACGGATATAGCAGTTAAGTTGCACTAATTTGAATTCTGACCACTAATCTGAAATCTGGCCGCTAATCTGAAATCTGCCCCTCAACAAAAATTCTATGGCTGAGTTTGACACTTGAATGTACCCAGTAATACATCATAGTTAAACGGGTTTTCAACTTGAACGCAAAAGTTGAATCATGGCAATATGTCACCGGCACGATACATGCACACTGTTCTCTCAAATACACTGAGCACTGTCACTGTCAAATAAAAACCTTAATAGTTTTTTTTTGGTTTTTTTTTTTAAATTACTATGAGAAAACGTAATAAAATCGTCACCTTGAAAAATACGTTGAAAACCCGTTGGAGTTACGCCGGCCGCTCTATCACATACTAAAAGCTCAGCCTCTGAAACCTTCTTGTTTAGAAGCCTGTAGCCTACGGTATCGTTCCCGGGCCGATTCGATAAAACTTTTGCTTGTTGTTCAGCGGCGCCGGCCCTGACATTTTTCAGCTGATTTTACCGATTTTTACGATGTCGCTCTTGGCTATTTTCAAGTTCGTGAATTTTTTTCCTGCAAAATGGTTTTGTAATACGACCCCTGGTCTTACCCTTACGAGCTCAAGCAAAAAATTGAATTTATTAATGAACACGACTGGTTCAAAGCTAACCTCCACTTATGCCAGGTATGGTATTAGCACGATGAACACGATAAATACGACTGGTTCTCCACTTATACCTATGGTATTAGCACAACTCTCGGGGACATGTTCCATGATGCTTTTAAAGATCATAAAGCGGCAAAAACGAAATATGGTTTTGATAGAGACAGGATGAGAAAAGCAGGAAAAATAGATGAACCGACAGAACCACACGAAGTGGACACACCAGATGGATCAGACGAAGAAGACGAAACACAACAACCACGACAACAGAGACAGAGAGATAGCCGAACACCACCAGAACAAAAGTCACCGACAGACAAAGCAGCCAACTGGAAAGACATGACGATTCTTAGGAAGAGAAGAAAGCGTGGGAAGACAGAGCGATAAGAAAGAAGAAGATGGTGATGACAAGAACCAAAAAAGACGTCTACCTGCTAAGAAAGAAAAAGTACAGAGAAGAACAGCAATATCTGCATCGCTGCAGCCTCCACCGAATGTTTCAACTTCTCGTCACAACAGCATTTTTGGAGGCTAGAGTGATACAATATCTGCGCAGCAAAAAGATTGTTGCCCGTTCGAAAAAGTCGGCATTGTAAAGGAAAAATACTGTAATCTCAGTGGTGCGGCAAGATGTATCGAAGAGAAAGCATTTAAAGAGATGAGACCGAGACCGACAGAGGATATGGATGAGTATCTAACACAACATCTACTTAGTTCAAAGACAGAGAGAGAGAAAGAGAGAGAGAGAGAGAGAGAGAGAGAGAGAGAGAAAGGCAGAGAGAGAGAGAGAGAGAGAGACTCTGAGAGAGAGAGAGACAGAGAGAGAGAGACAGAGAGAGAGAGAGAGAGAGAGAGAGAGAGAGAAAATATAATTACCCCCCATTGAGTACATGTCTGAGTCAAACATCCGCACACAGAAACCTCAATATATACATTCACATATATATATACATAAACTTTCGAGAATAGTTATTTACCAACAGGGGTTTACCAGACCACGAGTAACCGTGCTCACCCCTTTGCAGTAAGAGTAAGTGCTAGGTTTTGTTTATAGGGTAAGGGTAAGAGTAAGGTAAAGGGCAGGGAAGGTAAAGGGCTTTGGAGCTGTGCTCACACCGATGGTTATGAAAGGGAAGTCTGTTGTTTGGAACTGGTTTCAATGGTTTTGCTGCAACGGATGTGGTTGGGTCAGAGTGAAAGGGTAAGTAACACGGCCAGCAAGAGAAAAAAATTACAAATTACAGAGTAATTTAAAGGAAATTGTCAGGTGCACTTGGGACGGGAAAATACTGGAAAGGACTGGAAAAAAGCAGAACTAAGTTTGAGTTGTGTAGTATTGCAGTAATTGTAGTGGTTCGACCCCATCAGTAGAATAGTTAGTTCCTCAGTTTCCTACAGGTTAGGTATTGGAGTAATGTTATAGTTCCTCACGAAGTTATTACTTGTCCAGTGCACTTGGGGCGAGAAGATACTGGTAAAAAGTAAAAGTAAGTTTGATTGAACTGTATTGCATTATAGTTAAATTAACAGTTTCTCAATTGGTTAGTCTCTCTGGATTCTGGGGGACTGCTGAGAAGAACACTCGTCAAGAGCACAGGAACGAGACAAGGAGGGGGGCACATCCCTTGAAGGAACGATAAATGCTAGAGTAGACGAGGATGCTTCCAGGTTAATAATTGGAGTAATTGTGTAGTCCCTTGAAGTTATTATTAAATAAATACATTAAAACCAACTTCAACTAACAAAACACCGGAGACCCAGGGGGACCCGGGCCAGCAAAGGACATGACGGAGGCAAACCCAGGAACCAACCCACTAGATCCTGAAGGAGTGAAGTTCAAGAACGAGCCGCTCGGATTAAACAACACTTGAACCAGATCCTGAAGGAGTTAAAGCCTCGGATGGAATTAATAACCAAATCTCAGCAAGACCCAGATGGAGCCAAGGACGGAACTGATATTAATAAACAACATGTCACTCAGTCAGATTTCATTAATACTAAATTTCTGCAGAAGGCAACTTCCCCCCCCCCCCCCCCCCCCCCCCGAAAACATCATGCAGAAGGCCATCTACACGTTGGGAGAAAACCCTCGCGACTTCTGCAAACGGCGACCGGAACTCGGGGCGTCCCCCTCCTACCGGCCAACTGCTTCCCACGTAAAAGAATTTAACAATACTGAACAATTCCCGCCAGTCTAACTGACGACGTCACACAAAAGATGTACCTCCAGAAAATGACCCACGAAACGGTCTGATATGGGCAATACTGGTAATGGTAAAAAGCTAGTGCCACCAGTACCAGAAAAGGTACTCTAAATGACTCTATTAATAACTAATAATACTACTAACGTAACGAATATTGCTAACGTATAAAATAGCAATATGGACATAGCTGAGGAGGAAGGGTCTAATTAATTGTCCAATGCTCCCCCTTAATTAGATTCCCTTACGAGTCAGTGTACAACCATACCGTGCTACTAACAACTAGATTAGAACAATGAGCAAAGCGCAAAGTGAGCTACCCTACGTCTCCAGTGGAGTTCGGCTATATAGGTGCACTATATCAACTAAAACGCTACAGGTACAACAGTGCACAAAATAAGACTAAGCGAAAGCAGAGGTGCTAGCCTACGTCTCCACAGCTTGTGGAGTTCGGCAATCTAGTCACCTAATTTCTAATATCTATCCCCGGACTACCGGGAACCTAACAAAAGTCCTACCCAAAGTCCATGTAGTAGGAAGAGAGTCTCATGCCACGCCAAACAGCCGCCCGCAGTGGAGAGTCGCACTCCGTGATAGAGGGAAAGTTATACAGATAGATGGACAGACAGATAGATCGAAAGATGGAGCCGGATCAGGTCTAGTCCGACGCGACGGGTCGCACCCGTCGAAGGTAGGGCTCCCCACGCTGCGGCTTTGTGTTGATGTCGGCAATGTTGTCTCCCGACGCCATCTTCGTTGACCACGAGCCCAGCGTCCACCTTCTGGTTCACGATGGCGCAGCGCAGGTCCACGTGCCCGAGCTTCCTAGAAAATACATTTGTATCAGAAAGATCCAGAGCGCCTTGGTTGTCGCCGTACAGGATGGGGGGCTGCCCCCACCCGTACGGCCCCAGCGCGTCGGCGACACGCCCCCCAGCGATGCCCTGTACAAAGTTAATGATTTTATCTTGGCCTTGGTATGCTTCCGCCATGGCGTATACTTCAGCCTCGCACGAGGAGGCTTCCGGGGCCGCAGGCACCAGACGCGCGCCAGCCCTCGCCACTTGAGGATCCCCGCTCCCGGCTGCCGCCGCCACCAGCTCGTCGCTCGCGGCCCTCGCCTTCTCCTCCACGCGCCCACGCCTAGCTGCGTCCGCGGGAAGCGCCACCGACACGTTTCGTTTGAGACAGAAAGGCAGTATAGAACCGCCAAGAAAGAAATGGAACCCCGCCAGTCGCGCTCGGCGATCCTCTGGCGTCCCCTTCCAGCTCGAATTGGCCCATGATAATAAGCGGGTACCGTTCGCTTTGGTAAAGCGAATACCCTTGGTGCGGGTACCACTGAGGTACCGCACAACTTGCTCGGCCTGCTGGAAATTGAATAGCTCCGGCTTCGAGGCACGGATGGCTACCTCCCCTAGTGGGCCCAAAACCTCGTGCCACAGGAGGACACCTACGATATGCTGAGGCGAGAACTGCTCTAACACGGATTGCTTACCAGCTCGCACTCCCGGCATCAACCACGGCGAATCGGCAGTAGCTAGACCGGTGCACTGTAGCTTCTCAACGGCTTCCTTGATAAAGTCCTCCTGATCGTACGGCCTAACCGACAGTCTTCCTTATCTTCGATGTTCAAGCCTACCACCCCTGTCGGTGCTTCTTGCTTAAAGACCCTAAAGGCCTTCTTACCGGCAGCTGAGAACTCCGCTTCTACATCCTTACCACTGAACGCTCCCATCATGTCGTCGACGTGCACGAACACAAAGTCCGCGGCCGGTTTGTCCTTAACGGGTAGCCAACGCCAAAAGAAGCAAGGAAAAGCGACATGAGCCTTAAAGCCCAAACCTTCTAAGAACGGGACTAGCTTGTACCGCCACCATTTGCGGCCCGCATCCGATCGGCCATAGAGGGCTTTAAGCATTTCCCACACATACCCCGGCTCTTCTAAACCAAATGGTGGAACGATGTAACTGGGGCGATACCCTTGCTCAGCTGCAGACGCCTCGGTGTATGCGGTGCCAACGTCCCACTTGGACAACACTAAGCCAAAGAACACCGTTAGGGCAAAAAGAATCAAGATGGTAAGAGCACACGGGCTTGGGAAATCACGAAATGCCATCCCTGTATCATGGAATATCCCTTGGCCATCCATCGGCTTTTGAACTTCAGGATCTCTCTCCCTGCCTCTTTGGTGGCATCAACGAACCGGCCTTCACAAATGTCTTTCTTGTCTAGTAATATATAAGTCGGCTCGGACTCTCCGGAAGCAACCTTTCTCCCAGAGCGTAGCCATCTCTTCGGCTCGGGCGTCGTTTCAGTACCGTAGCTCATCAGCTTGCTTCTCACTCACCGGTCTAGTGAACGTGGCGGCATGTGCGGTCTCCGGACCGTCGGCAAGGTACTTGACGATCTCCGAGTCCAACCTACGGTCTGGGGAGTCGTCATCCTCAAACTTTACCCAGTGGGCTGGTCCGTTCTTTTTCTGCTTCTTAACCCATATGGGTTCACTCACGTCTTGCACCTGACCTCGTCGGACCTTGCCCCGAAAACCCACCTCATAGGTCTTCTTGGCCCAAGCCCAGCCCCACTGAGTGGCTGAGGTCTCAACCCACCTTCCCTTCAACTCCCCTATTGTTTCCGGGTCGGGCTCGGGGCCTCTTTCTCGGCTTTCACTGCTTCCTGTTCAGAGGGCGCTTCCTCCACTTCGCCGTCGGAATCAGAGCTGTCAAGCTCCCCCTGATCCGGGGTCTTCTTGCCTCCACCGGGATCGGTCCCTCCCACCCGGGGCTTTGGGACAAACAGCTGCTCAAGGTCGGCGTCTTCCACTAACGGGTCTCCCTTGAACGGCTCCAAGCTCAGGCCCTTCTTCTCCCAGAGGGGTTGCAACAAGGGCCAGGCCGGCTGGTTTTCGTCAAAGATCTTGACGTTTCGCCATGGGAACACCCTACCTTCACACAGGATCAACTGTGCGGAGTACTCCAAACTCAGCCCTAACCAGGCGGCCATGTGCGTCCGGCTCTCGTCATGTCCTAACCTGCCCTCGATGACCATGTGGCATAGACACCCAAAAGGATGAAGGTAAGCTATCCAATTCACCTTCCTTTCACGGGGCATCAGCTCAAACATCCGGACGTCACCACCGGATCGTTTCGGGGAAAGGTTGTGCAAGAGGATAGCGTGCTGCCACGCGTATCCCAAGAGCTCATAGGGTAGCTGAGCCCTAACCAGGTTATGGCGCGCTTTGCGCCAAAAGTCATGTTGGGACACTTCGGCATAGGCGTTCTTGTTGTGTTCGTTGAGGGTGTTGATCCTCTTCCTCACTCCCGTGTCCCGGACCAGCTCCTTGAAGTCAGCTGAGATATGCTCCCCGTCCACCCGGACTTCCTTCACCTTCTTGCCGCTTTGCGTCTCAATGAAGGTTATGCATTCCCGCATGAAGCGCACTTGTGGTGCCGCGGTGCCATCCTTTAGAAGCAGGCCAAACGCATACCCGGTGTTAGCCTCGATTCCCACCATGCCATACCAAAACCCCCCATAGAGGGGTTTGCGTAGGCACCCGGACTTGTCGAACGCCACGGCTTCAAACTTCCCTACCTGTGTCAACTGGTTGCTTGCCGGGTGGTTCACTTTTCCCCCTTTGGCGGCTGGGCACTCCTTACACTCTTTTACCGCTTGCTCATGGGTTTTGTCACCCACTATCTTGATCCCGTACGCTTCACTGATGAGGCGCTGCATGCCGCTTCCGGGCCCTCCGAACTTCTGATGAAGTTGTTCACCAGTCAACTCCGTGACCTTAGCCATCCCCTTTCCAAAAAAAGCTCTAGCCTCAATCTTATCCGCAGCCAGCTCTTGGTCGGTGGACGTCACGAAACGCCACACTTTGTCCTTGGCGTCTAGGTAAAGGACCCCGGCCTTAAGCTCT
Source organism: Paulinella micropora (assembly GCA_019918135.1). Taxonomy (NCBI): domain Eukaryota; phylum Cercozoa; class Imbricatea; order Euglyphida; family Paulinellidae; genus Paulinella; species Paulinella micropora. The sequence goes on from WBZZ01001316.1 coordinate 172,722, forward strand.
GGGGACATGTCCGGTATCCGGGCCTTAGTGATGTATCCCTCTCCCTTCTGGTTGAGAACTACACTGTAACCTTCCTTAGCTAACTGAGGCCCGGAGACTAAGGTTTCATCTATGTTGGGGCTAACCCACACACTACCTAGGTGTAACCTGTTTTTTTTCCCCTTTCCGTTCACGGTCGTCATGTCTAATGAGCCCTTCTTAGTCACGGTGGTCTCCCCATTGACCGTATCTACCCGTTTCATCCCTCGCTGAATGTTGAACAAGCGTTGTTCATCTCCGGCCGGCACAAAGTACAACGTAGCTCCCGAATCGAACATGGGGTCTTTGTCCGCACTCCGTCCTAGGAGGGCTTGTTCTGCTAGCCTGATCCCCTTAGCCATCCATCCGCGTTCGGTCATGAAACGAACTAGGTCGTCAACCGGGTCAGCTTCTCCCTCTGCTTCCGGCAAACTTGCGTATTCCTTCTCTAATACGCTCTCACCGCCTACCATCCTTTCTCGGACTCTGAACGGCTTAGTACGAGGCCCGTTGAAACCAGACGGCACTATTTGCTGCTACTCCTTCTACGGCCCAATGTCTCGGCCATCTAGGCTTGTTCATGGGATACTCGCTCCCCTGCGTCCAGTCGTACAACAGCCTAGTCCATTCTCCCCACCTGTTCCGGAAGTCGGCTTCATCTTTTTCTTCCTCACCGCTCAACGCCGGACGATGCAATAGGCGCATCTCCTCTTGCTGCTCCGCCACGGCTCGGAGTCGACTCTCCCGCTCACCGGTACCTAGTCGGGTAGGATTATCAGGCTCAACTAAGGTTGAGGGGGCCGTAGACAGATCGGTACTAGTAGTAGGGGGTAACAGGGACGTCAGCTTTCGTTCTGCAGGGGGTACCGTCTTAGCATGGGACGCAAACCAGGGCATCCCACTCACTGAGGCTCGGACCGTCTCAAGGAAGCCAAACGCACGAGCGCCCACGGACCTACGCCTATTGCTTGGGCTGGTGGAGGGCGTAGTCACCTGATTGCTATCAGTCCCTGCGGTAGCATCCCCACCACCGGGGTCTGCATCAACACTAGGGTCGGGACCTATGGGGGCCGGCACCCTTACCGGAGCTCTACCCACGTTCCCATCTCCAGCCGGGGACTCTTCACCTTCACGCTCCCCCTCTCCGTCGGATTCCGAGGAAGGATCGGCATCGGGCTGCATCTCCGGGGGCTCATCTTCCACGTCCGCCAAACCATCGGGTTGGTAGTCCTCCGGGCCGGGCCTCACCTTCACCCCATGTATCTTTTCTCTTTTTGCTTTGAGTAAAGATTTCAGGTTTTGGCTCATGATACCACTAGCAGCTTCAGCCGGCTCGGCCTTTGAACCAATCTCAACCTTCGGGGCAGGTACCGCTGACGGCCCGCTCGCCCCGCTAGGTCTACCCTTACTCTCTCCACGGGGGTTGGGTGCTACCGGACGGAGGGGAGTACCCTTCACCTCCTGGGCACGTACCGGCACCGATGCTACAGGCGAGGGCACAACTCCCCCACGAGAAGGGGATACCCCACCTCTGAAGTACATATGCTTCGCTTGGGCACCGGCCTGAGGTTCATGTTGGCGGTACACCTTCCGCCATGAGGGTACACCAGACGCCTCCCATGTTACCGGTTGTCGGCTAATGACCCACTCGGTAAACTGTCCGGGTTCACGGGGCTTTGCATAGTGGACGATGGGCAAGAGGGACCGGTTCCACGGGATACCCCGCTTCGCGGCTTCGTGTCTCACTATGGCCTCAACCATTAGGGGATGACTCCCACTTTTGATTTGGGCTTCTAACCCCCGTTCTCCCATCTCGCACATTAGAGCTAGATGATCCCTTCGAGCTATGTCGGCTGCCCACCGGCGCAAGGCATTTTCTTTCTCTTGCTTGGCTCGCTGGTACTGATGCTCAACGCAATAGTTGCTATCGATGAGAGTGGCTGCCTTAATCCTAAGGCTGTTGAAAGGAGACTCAAGGTCCTTTAACCGGCTACGCACCGGCGCTTTCCTTCCGCTACTCCATGGCACCGCCCCTCATTCATCTTATCTATGTCGGCGTCGTCCTCAAGCAAGATCTCAAGACTGTTCTCGTCCTCCGGTGGTATGACCGGTTCGGGCAGGTTTGCACCCACGGGTTCAGCCATGAGGGCTTTGTCTTTCGACTTGCCGGTTAGGAACTTTACCATCTGAGCTAAGGCTATGCCCGGCTCCTCATCCTCGGAGTCATCGCTATCACTCCCCCCTTTTGAGCCTTTTGCTGCCTCGCCCTTCTCCTTTCGGCTTTTGTCCGGGCACTTCCTCAACTTGTGCTTGCCCCCGCACAACCGGCACTTCTTGCTGCACTTACCGGCGATGTGCCCCTTTTCGAAGCAGTTAAAGCACGTTGGCCCCTTGCTCTTCTCGCTCTTCTTGCTTTTCTCCCCCTTGGGGGTGTCTGCCGGTTTGGGAGGGGTTTTCTTGGCTTTAGTGGGGTCATGCTCAAACCTACATTTGTCGGCCCATCTACACTCCCTCTGTTTGTCCCACAAGAAACACACCCCTCTCACTTTCCCTCCCACATGGAGGTAGCGGCAAGAGGCCCCATGAGTGCATTTGCCTTCCTTGCTGAAGAGCCAGCACTCGTCCTTGGGTTTCCCTTTCCGGCCTTGCGAGCTGCCAAACCCTTCTCTGTGGAACTAGTCACTTTGGCCCGGTCAAACTTCTTGTCTTGCTCCAGGGCACGATCTTGCACGAACTTCCACCAGGAGGCGAAGTCCCACTTGAACTGCTTGCGATTCAGTTCAGCCATGTCCACCCAGACTTGCCAACCTTTCTTTGACCTAGAGTCAGATTGCTTTGGGTCCACTAACGCATCCTTCACTATTTGTTGCATCCGGTCATCGGTTGGGGCTTGGCCATAATCAGCCAACCAGTCTCTCCTAGCGTTCAAGTCTACACACTGACCAACGTACTGTTGCTTACTCGTAAAGAGGAAGTCATTCAGTTCCTTCACCTTGTCCTGAACATCAGAGGGGTCGGCTTTCTTGTACCGGGCTAGCAGTCTGTCCCACAGTGCTTTAGGGTTTTGGCCAAAGGTCAGTTTCTCCGGATCAGCTAAGTCACGCACTAGACTTTTCGCCTCACCACCGAGCATGTCATAGATGATATTGAACACCCTCTCTTTTTGCTTGCTCATCTCAGCAAGTACACTAGCGTCATAGGCTATCACCTGTCGTGTCAGTGCGCCAGCACGATCAGCACCCCCTAGTGGGGTTTTGACCTTAGAGGGGACCGTCTGTCCTCGGGAGGCCCCACTCTTGCTGTCGCCCTCTAAGTCTGAGCGCTTGCCAGTTGACAGCCTAGGTTTGTCAGTGCTAGCATACCCACTAGAGTAGAGGTCAGAGGTGTGCCGGTCTTCATCTTCTTCCTCCTCCTCCTTTCCCTCTTCAGTCTCAGTGGTTGGTTTATCTTTCGGACTGCCAAAAACCGATTTGTAACGCTTGACTGGGGTTTCCTTGTCTTCCTCTACCCCTAACGCCTCCTCAAGGTTTGGAGCTTCCGGTTTGGGGTTGGGCATAGGCCACAGGCGAGTAGAACCCTTGGCTTTGTCCTCGAAGTATTCCTTTACTACTTCTTCGTCCAAGTCAGCCCAATCATTCCACTCTGCTACCTCTTCCCAAGCTAACATAAATGGGGGCACCTCCCTACCCTTAAGCTGTATCCCTAATACGTTTTCGCGATGTACATATTGTTTGTGGGCGTCAGCTCCCTGCAGCACTTCCTTAGGGGCCTTAGCATTACAGCTTTGCACTACCTGCCTATGCAATAGGATCCATGCCTCTTTGCCGGTGAACGTAATCTTATTGTCTGTCTTACTAGTAGTCATTTCTAACCACCGTCAGTCTCGAACAGACACACGCTCCACATACACACACTTACACACAGCACACAGCTATGCTCTCTACTGGCCAAATAGAAATAGGGTCACGCTATGCTTACGCTGTTCTGATAACACAGACCCAGACACTGGCAAGCAATCGCACACACTCCCACACACAGAGAGAACACAACAGAGGCCACGAGCAGACTCACACACACACTACACAGAATAGTGTTTTGCTTGTCCACACCACCCTTTACTCTCTCTCTCTCTCTCTCTTCAACCACGTGTTTTACCACTGACTCTGTTGCTCAAACCAAACTGAGGCTACCTCAGCTACCACCTATGATAGCTTTCCACCCACTAGCCGCTCTATCTGCATAGTCAGTTCTTCAACCTAAATAGGTTTGTAGTTGTTTTTGTACAACCACTTAAACACTCACCTTTCGCTCCTGCCCTCGTGTCCTATGCACGGTTCTTCAGAGCTCACGACCTCACCACACCTCTCTCTCACTCCTCACACAGTCACAACAGCGACACAAGGAGTACCTGCGATGATGCAGTACGAATGCTAACTTTGCTGTGTAAGCTGTTGTGTCCCGTGGGCCGGGGGTGCTCATTCCCGCCAGTTACCACGGCGAAGCACAACTGATCTACTGCTCAACAATAACTTTGTAAGGTAAACTATTGTGTCCCGTGGTAGCGGGTGCTCAATCCCAACTGGCACCACGGGAAAGCACAACTGGTCTACTGCTTTGTACTCGGGCCTTGCTACTTGTTGTGTCCGTGGTAGTGGGTGCTCAATCCTAACTGACACCACGTCCGACACAACTGGCCACGTCACCGAGCTGACAAAAGCACAACAACTTTAGGAGGCTCACCCCTCCCGCACTGCACCATGTACGCTTCGGTGTCTTGCTCTCTGTCCTGTCCCCCCACCTTGCCCTTGCACTGCACACCAGCAAAGCAGGTCGTGGGTAGTGTCTACAGTGATCAGCTGTAGCCACACAATTGAAAATGCGCACTTTCCTGTAATGGGGTCACTTAAGGTGGAGTCCCCTCACCCCTTTAACGAAGGCTCTCCTCTGCGATCCGTTGCACAGGTCACGCTCCAAGGCTCGATAACCCGTTGGGAGAAAACCCTCGCGATTTCTGCAAACGGCGACCGGAACTTGGGGCGTCCCCCTCAGGCCTACCGGCCAACTGCTTCCCACGTAAAAGAATTTAACAATACTGAACAATTCCCGCAAGTCTAACTGACGACGTCACACAAAAGATGTACCTCCAGAAAAGACTCACGAAACGGCCTGATATGGGCAATACTGGTAATGGTAAAAGCTAATGCCACCAATACCAGAAAAGGTATTCTAAATGACTCTATTAATAACTAATAATACTACTAACGCAACGAATATTGCTAACGTATAAAATAGCAATATGGACATAGCTGAGGAGGAAGGGCCTAATTATTTTCCAGTGCTACATGTGAGCGGCCAGTCGTGCTCATCCAAGTGTTTTTCCCTTGTGTCACGGATGGGTCGGTCCTCGGATTCGACTCCTCTCACTTCGGCGTAATGCGCAGGTTTGGAGCCCACACGGGTAGGCGGGTGAGCGCTGATAACACTTACTGGCGTCTGAATATTTCAACTAACCCCCCCCCCCCAAAAGTAATCTATCACTCAAACGCAGAGTTTAGGGAAGCTACCCCGCTAAGGGTAAAGAATAACCGAAGAAAAGACTTTTAATGACTTTGGGTCACACAAAATGTGGTGACCTTACAGAATGGTAATACTCATTTGATTCTAGGCATTCCAGACTATGATTCGAGAATACTCTAGAAAGTGTCCTTGTCAGTAATAAAGGTATTAATAACTGTCCGGCCTATGAACTTGCCTATGACTAAGACTATCCAAATTGCCGGTAAATTGACTAGGTGGAGTAACGGGTATTAATAGTACATTACAACGCTCCCCCTTAGTCGCAAGTCATAGGCATATTAGTGTGTAAATATGAAAAAATAGTGTTGAGGATCAGTTATGGGTTACCCGAAGGTTAAAACTCCCATTTACATCACATCCTCTATGTATGTATATATGTGTAGTCATGCAGTAACATGTATGAAGTATGTATGTGATCAAAATTTGCAAGCGCTTCCCGTAGAGGGTAGCAAAATTAAAAAAAAAATTAGATTTCCTATTCTAGGACAGAAAGAATGAAAGAAAGAATTTAAATTGCTAAGTTAGCCAGGGAAAGCCTCGCGGCTGCCGGCCTCGCGTGGCAGTCGGCTACCCAGCCTCGGCTCGACGGCTCTTGACCCCTGCGCAAAACAAAGCTGCTGCAACAAGCAACAAACTGCACAAAACGCTCAAAGCAAATATAGGTGAGTGGACACGCAAATCCCGAAATTACTTGAGCTTTACCGTAAATTTGTTAAGTAAATACTCGAATTGTTCTTTCGGTAAATATTTTGTCATTACATCACCTATCTGCTTCTTCGTACCTACTTTTACAAACTTAATCTCACCGTCTCTCTGTAGGTGGTGCATAAAGTGTAATTCTAAAGGTAAGTGTTTAGTTCTATTACCTGACATACCCCTCTCTGCCGCTAAGACTGTTTGAGAGTTATCCTCGAATAATTCTATCGGGCTCTTTTGGGCTATGTTTAGTTCTTGTGTAATGTGTTTTAGTGCAAGTCCCTCTCTAATGCACTCAGTTGCTGCAAATATTTCAGCATCATTGGAACTCAGGGCGATGCGACTCTGTCGCTTTGATAACCATGCAACTGGATCGCTGCCCCATAGGATTACGAATCCAGTGCGGGACTTCCCTGTTTTCTTACAAACTTTGTGAGCCGCGTCGGGCCACATGGAAAGTTTTGGATAGGTTTGCCCTTCTAACTCTGACTTAGGCTCATGGTAAGCTAAACCTCGATAAGAGTTAACTAAATAATGAAAGATTCTGCCTAACATCGCATAAGTTATTCCCTTATCGATAGTTTGCATGACACTTGCCGAATTTAGTGCTTGTTCTATATCGGGTCTTGTCATCTTTGCGAGAAATAGCAAACGACCAACTAGACTAGGAATTGAAAATTTTCGCAAGCTAGCTGATTCCGACATCGGTTCCGTGAAATGTTCTTGCGCTGGAGTACTAACGGGTTTAGCAGAATCGTAGCCTACCTCTTTTAGTATCTGCTGCTGATATTTTCGCTGATGCAAAATTATTTTCCCGTTCGATTGCTCTATCTCTATTCCTTTGAATTCACGGGCAATACCGAGTCTTTTGAGCGGGAAATGTTTTTCTAATGCGGACGCAAAACGCTCATATGCTTGTTTGTTTGGTGCGGTGAACAACAAGTCATCAACATGAAATATCCCTACTATCGCCTCTCTCAAAGCTTTATCATTTTCTACAAACATACATAAGTCTGAATCTAGCAACCTAAAACCTAGCTCCTCTAACTTGGGTGCTAATATCTCATACCATCTTCTTCCTGCCTGTGGTGCACCATAAAAAGCACCATCTATACGCCATATCATCCCCTCATGCCCTTCTCTGTCTACACTCTCTGGCGCATATGCATAAACAGGGTCATTCATACGAGCATTTAGGTATGCATTTTTAAAATCTATGCCGTATAGTTTGTGTTTGTGCCAGGCAGCTAGTTTGGCGAGAAATAAAAGTGAATGGTGCGCGGCGCAAGGAACAAAGAGATGATCTGGGTTATAGCTAACACCGGGTTCTAACATATCTCCCCGTAAAGCTAAACGAGACTTTATGAACTTTTCCCGTTCTCATCTAACTTTACTTTGTGAACCCATGTCAATCTAACTATCTGACTAACTCCTGCCTTGCTTGCCTCCTTATGGGGTACCCATGTGTATGTGTTAAAGGATTGAAGAGCTTTTAGCTCTGTTTTCATACCCTCTAAAACATCTTTAGCTGTCAAACCTTCCTCTATGACATCTTTGGGTACTCTGATATCTACATACAAATAAAAATCACGAATCTCATCTGCCACCATACGGTCATCGCATAAAAACATATTAGCGGGACTTTGTAACGGGTATTCAGGATTTCCGAATTCAACATCCGTTCTTCTTCGTCCTCAAACTTAACTATGTGGGTGGGCTGAGGTCTGTCTCTTACTACGAGTCTATCTCTGGGGTCACTCACTCTGCTGACTACCCCTACTCGTACTATGCTCTCCCATCCCTCACCGTACTTTTTCTTCGCCCATCCATCTCCCCATGCACGCGCGGGCACTCTTACTACCTTACCTATTAGCTCTTGAGCCTCTCTCTTTTCTCTCTTGGGCTCATTGCTAGGGGTAAATCTCTCTACTGCCTTGCGCTGCCTTTTACCGGGGATTATGTTACTCTCCGTTACTCTCTGACTCTGCTCCCACGTTAATCCCTTAGATGGTGGTGATTTTTCTTCGTATGCTCTTCTTTCATGTATTTTTAGTGGATCTGTTGGATCTTGTTCATTTGTATGCTCTTGTGGCTTGATCTTGTGCTCTGGGGGTAATTGTTGTGGATAATGTGGCTCTGGACTTGTGTGTAGGCGTGTATGTTTGTGATCCAATGTATTCTTCTCCACATGCTCATTTTCATGCTCATTCTCATTCGCATCGATATCAACATTCTCTGTCTCCCCCTCAACTTCATCAAAGTGTGTTGTTGGGTGGTCGTTGTTGACGTTGTGCGGTGACTTAGGTGATTGGGGTGGTGATTGGGGTGGTGATTGGGGTGGTGATTGGGGGTGGTGACGCTTGTGGAGATGTGTGTGGTTGCTCGCTCTCATTCTCATTCTCCCCCTCAGAGTCATCATTATCCCACGACACTAGTTTAGGAGGATGAGCTTGTTTACCGATTTTGTGAATATTAAATCTCACATCTCTCACTCCGGAAATTATCTTCTTACCATCCCATACGCGGTATAGTTCCCGAAATAGATCATATCCTATTAGCATCACCTTTTTCCCTCTCTACTCTCCCTTCCGCACGTTAGTCTTAGGTATATGTAACAAACCCATATATCCTATTGGTTTTAAATGAAAGAGTGTTGGTTTTCTACCTAACAGCTGCTCATAAGGCGAAATTCCTTTGCGTTCCCGTGAATTGCCGGTAGTATGTTGTAAATGGTTGTTGCTGCGTGTTCTAATTCTGCCCAGAATTGCGGCGGTAATTTAGCGTGATATCTCATGGCTCGTGCAGGCCGGCCGTAATATCATTCACTTTTTCCGCAATAGGATTCCCGTCTTTATCGTTTGTCGCGGAGGTTTTCCAAATAAAGCGAATATTTTTCCACCACTTAATGACTTCCTCCGGAATATGGAATTCTTGATCTGCGCGAATTTCCTTTACTTTGTTTCCTGTCTGTCTCTCATAAAAGGCTACAGCTTGTTTTAAGCAATCTACAAACTCATTCTTATGGGCTAAATAAAAGTCAAGAATGAACAGTGAGTAGTCGTCGGTGACAAAAAAATTTATACCGTTTACCACCTAT
>WBZZ01001317.1:2500-30000 GCA_019918135.1 Paulinella micropora
AGGCAACTTTACTTCATTCAGTATGGAAGATGTAGTAAATTTTATTGAGATAATCCTGAACGACTTTATCAAAAGACAGAAACAGGGAAGTATGGTTAGTCTAAGTATCAAGTTTGTAGATTACTATGGAGCAGTATCTACGGGTTTGAAAAAACTTAACGAGATTTCTGTCGGCGAAGTTTTAGGAAGATTGTCGGCAATATTTCAAAGCAACGAATACCTTTATACAGACGAAAAGGGAACCAATATGGATAAGTTTAGGTTTGTTTTGAAATCTGTTGAAATGCCGACTGGCGGAACGAGGATTCAAATAATTAATAAGTTGGATGTATATAAGAAGAGAGTAGTAATTCAAATTAATAATACAGACAACATATGCTTAGCCAGAGCAATTGTTGTAGTAAAAGCAAAAATTGAAAAACATACAAAATAGTCACAGATTATGAAAGGTAGAAAGATACAGGAGGAGATGGCTTTGAAACTACACGAAGAAGCAAAATCATTCAGGATGTGTGCGGTATTCCTGAAATTAATACATTTGCTATCCACATTAAATACAATCTGGTTATTGTTGAATTTCCTGACAAGATTGTTTATGACACATACTTAAAGGACGAGAAAGGCGAGCGACTTACGAACCTTTACATACTTAAGACAGAGAACCACTACGATGCCATAACTAATATGAAGTCTATGGTAAGTAAAAAGAATTTCTGTGAGTTATGTTTAAGGGGCTATATGGAAAGGCACGCCTGCGAATCCACTTGTAATATCTGCGAAACCAAAGACTGCAAGGGTATTAGCGATAGAAGCAATTGGACTGATTGCTATTCGTGTAATAGAAAGTTTCCAAACACTGCCTGTTTCAATAATCACAAGAGGACGAACTGCGATATCAAGGCGAAATGTCTTTCGTGTGGTCTTAATTACAGGAAGAAAGATTGCAAAGCTACGCTTGCAAAAGCGTACGAACACAAATGCGGTTATGCGAAATGCCGTAATTGTAAGGAACTGAAACCACTTGAACACCAATGTGAAATCGTGAAGAAAGACATATTACCTTTTTCAGAGAAATACATATTCTTTGACTTTGAAGCGACACAGGACACGGGCGAACACATTGTTAATCATTCTGAAAGCCAGTATTTTGATGCGAAGGAACCACCCGTCATTCATAAGAACATTGATGATTTCTGTAAGTGTGCTTTTGAATCTAAACACAACGGCTTTACATTCATTGCTCATAACAGTCGCGGTTATGACTGTCAGTTTATTCTTAAATGGTTAGTGGATAATGGACAAGCACCATTCGTCATTTATCAAGGAGGTAAGATAATGATGATGACTTTGAAGAAATACCGTTTCATTGATAGTCTCAGTTTTCTTACTATGCATCTGGCCGATTTTCCTAAGACATTCGGATTGAACGAACTTAAAAAGGGCTTCTTCCCTCACTTCTTCAATACGGACAAGAATAAAAATTATGTTGGTGTTATGCCACATAAGAAGCACTACGGCTACGACACGATGAAAGATAAGAAAAGGGCGGAATTCTTAGAATGGTATGAAAGCCAAAGAAATAGCACATTTGATATGCAGAAGGAAATCGCGGAATACTGTCATAGCGATGTTGACATTCTGAGAAGGGGATGTATGGATTTTAGAAAGCAGTTTCTAGAATTCGGTATTGACCCGTTTCAATATACAACTATTGCGAGTTGTGTTATGGCTTTGTATCGTGCTAAGTTTATGCCAGAGAATTCAATTGCTGTGTTGAAGGCTGAAAAGCAAAACAGGATAACCTCTCGGGCTTGTGTTGAATGGATAGCTTACAGAAGCAGGTTAGACCAAACGGATATCAAACACGCATTCAATGGCGGTGAAAAAATGTTTAATTTAGGGCAGTCAAATGTTTATGTTGATGGCTGGGACGAAAAGACTAAAACCGCTTACGAATTTCACGGATGTTTCTGGCACGGATGTCCAAAGTGTTTTAATAGAAATACAATCAACACTAAGAAGAATGAAACGATGGGCGAACTATACAAGGCAACAATGAGACGAGAAAAAGACCTAAGCAAACAAGTAAGCAAAATAATAAGTATATGGGAATGTGAATGGAGATTAATGAAAACAAGTGAAACCCTAGCGGAAGATACTAATGAACGAATTACGGAACAAGAAGGACTTAACCCGCGAGAAGCAATGTTTGGAGGTAGAACGGATGCTCTAACATTGTATTGGAAATCACGGCACGACAACGAATACGCGAAATACATTGACATATGTTCTCTGTATCCTACCGTTATGTTTTACGACCTTTACCCTAGCGGACACCACGAAATCATACGACCCAATAATGATGATGAGAGAAAGGATATGAGAAACAAAATCATAAACAGAGAATATTTCGGAGTGTCTAAGGTTAAGATGCTACCGCCGAGAAAATTACTACACCCCGTTTTACCTAAGGCTGACAGAGGAAAACTGATGTATTACTTATGCGACAAGTGCGGAATGACTGAACAGAAAACCGAATGTAAGCATACCGATAACGAGCGAACAATAACTGGCACTTGGGCAACACCCGAAATCTACAAGGCCTTAGACAAAGGCTACAAGCTGATTAAGGTATATGAGGTATGGCACTGGAAGGAGCAGAGCAGTAGCCTGTTTAAAGATTACATAAAAACTTTCTTAAAGGTTAAACAAGAGTCAAGCGGATATCCTGATGGTTGTATTACAGAAGAACAAAAAAGAAACTACATTGGTAGTATGGAAGTCAAGATGGGCATTAAGATGGACGAAAACAAAATTGAAGAAAACCCAGGAAGGCGAGCGGTTGCTAAGTTGTGCTTGAATAGCCTGTGGGGCAAGTTTGGTGAAAAGCAAAACAAAACTCAAAACAAAATGATTAAAGATAAAGATACTTTATACAAGTTAATGAACGATAAGTCAGTCGATAACATAAACATAAACATTATTAACGACAAGATAATAGAAGCGAGTTATGACCTTAAACAGGATGCGGTAAGCGACCCCGTAAAAACAAATATTGTAGTTGCTTTATTTACGACCTGCCACGCGAGGATTAGACTATATGAGATGATGGACAAACTAGGGAACCGAATTCTATACCACGATACGGACAGTGTTATATACACGACAGACTTAACGAAAGGCGAAACAGATGTGAAAACTGGTAAGCTGTTAGGCGAATGGACGGACGAACTACACGGAGCAAAGATTACGACCTTTATCGGAGGTGGGCCGAAGTGTTATGGATATGTATTAGATAACGGCAAAGTAAGTATGAAAGTAAAAGGCTTTAGTATGAATTATGAAAACAATAAATCATTAAATTTACCAAATATGTTAAGTGTCATAAGTTGCGGACTTGGTATTAGAAACAGCGACCTTATTGAGAACGGCAAGAATGAATTGTTAGAGTTGCTTAAAACTCAGGAAGAAAAAATGATTGCTAAACGAATTGAAAAATCTGGTAAAGTTGTTATAGTAGAGAACAGCAAGATAACAAGAGATAAACAACAGAAAAAAATAACGAGCGAATACTTAGAAAAAATATTCAGCTTTACTTACACTAAAAGAAATATTATAGGTATTGTAGACAATGCGATTGAAACTAGACCATTCGGATACTAAATGAAAAACATTTGATAATTATTTATTTTTTGCCTTTACCCTTAAAACTTCTTATCGTATGAACTCCTTTTTTTGGCTTCACTAACTTAGTATTTACAGCTGTTGCACCCATTAACGATACGGGGTCAAATGCGGTTCGGTAGTTCGTGGTCAGCTTCGCGGTCTTTGCACTCTTCCCTTTTGGATTAACTTTCACAGCCACTCTGTCAATTACTCCTTCAATGAGATCTTTCGTGCTACTGCCTTTATTGTATGTTGTTGCCTTCACCCCAGTCTGTCGGCTTAAATCTTTTGCTATCGTGCCACCTAACGAATGACCAGTCAGTTCAACATTATCCTTGCCATATTTCTTTATGACTTCATTACCCAGCTTCTGCTCTTCTTTGTATCTCGGTGTTCTTTTTAATACTCCCTTTACCAATGCGACATCTGTGAGTAAGTCCCGCTTATCTACTGAACCTCTAAATGCTACAATAGCTTTGCCATCTTTTTCATACACGGTTGATTTCTCTTTGCTTGCGACTGGTTTCCATCCGTCAGCACCTTTTCGTTCAGACGAAGCCAAATAGAAATCCTCTGATAAATCCGCACTGCCTCCCTTCTGTTTCCTGTATTCTTTACCAGCTTTTTTCAATGCTTCACCATAGGTTATGTTATGCTTAGCAGAGTAAGCCTTAACGAACTTTATCCACTCACTCATCATTAATTATTTATTTTTAATTTTTATATTACCCTACTATATACCCCCTACTATGACTACCCTTACAAGACTGTGCGAGAAGTTCCAAAAACTTTCTATTGAAGGCGAAAAAAAATCCTTCTCGTTGGAAGATGTTCAAAAGGTAATACATGACGAAATAAAAGCAATTGAAGAAAAGAGAAATGCTAAACCAAAAGACACATTTCAATTCGGCAAATACCGCGGAAAGAAGTTTGAAGACATCGCAAAGATTGACAAGCCATATATTGAATGGTTAGTTCGTCAGCCGTGGTGCCGAAATACGGCTGAATTGAAGAAATACTGTCTACCGACGTAGGAGGTATTTGATTTAATGCTTTTACGTTTCTTTTTTTTCGCTTTCCTCGCTGGCTTTCTTAGCCTTTGTAAAGAACTTAATTAAGTTTTCCCGTCTAATGTCGTCTTCATTTTTTGTAAAGTATGCGATCGCGCAAGTTTCGTCGCAGAATTGGTAGTTATCAACCGTAGCAGTTAATATATCTTTTTTTTCACACTCTTTACACGACATTGTATATTCTATGGGAAAAATAAATATTTCTAAAAATAATCTACGGGTCTTCTATCCAAGTAAGAGCATACTGAATACTTATCGTTTGAGCAGATGTTGCTTGTGATGTTATGGTTAGCCTATCGCCTGGAAGCATATCGTCCAAATCATAATCATTTAGATTAACTGTCTCAGCAGCGCTAGAATTTACAAAGATAAACGCTATGGTATTTCCGCTTGCCACTGTCGCGGTAGTATCAAACGAAACCAGACTTGTATTAGCATTATTTTCAGCATAGACGGCACCAGTCAGAGTAGCATTTTTTATTACTTTAATGATACAACTAGTCTTAGAGTCAGTATTTAAGATAGTTAGTCGTCGCGGATAAACTATACTATAATTTGTAAGAGCACCACCTCCCGTAGTCGCATTATTTCTCATTGTAAAAACGTGGGCAACAGCATTGGTCGCATTGGCGGTTCTTTCATAAATAAAAGGAATACCCCTTATAATTTCTGTTCCTTCAATGAAGCATCCAACACTTGCGACTTTAACATTTTGGACTGCTACAACAGCACCAACATTTGCTATATAGGTTGAAAAAGGTAGAGTAGTATTATTCAGTGTTGTTAAAGTTTGTGTGTTAGCATAACGAATGGCGTGAACCATTTGGAAATCTCCCGTATTTGGATTTTCAATATAAAAAGATACTTGACCAAACCCTAAATACTGAAACTTAATTTGAAAAACATTACCCTTCGTAAAATCAATTGCGGGTAAGTATGTTTTCCCGTCAGCCTTATCAATATTCCAAGCTGTTTGCGAATAAGAATTAACAGTTGCCCCTCCTCGGTTATGATATATTCTCATTACTCCATTTTCTCTACCAAAGAAGAAACCATCTGTAAAAGCACTATCACCTAATCCAACTGCCGAAAGATATTGTGCTCCATTAGCCTCCGTTGTAGTCCATAAGGCAGTAAATCTTACACACACTCCCATTCCAGCACGATACTTAATTCTTTTTTTTGATTGAATGTATCCGCTAGCCCCTGCCACGGCAGTCGTTGATATGCTAGCCATTGAATTCTTCATTTCAATAGTAGAATTAACAATAGCACTATCCTATTTAGCAGAATTTACGTTATTTTGTAGTTCTCCATAAGTTCCGCATTTCAAATTAACAAAATTCCCTCCATCATCTTGTGCGATTAAATTTCGCTGGTGAGACATAGTAGGTTGTATATTCTAAGAAAAAAATAAATCTAAAATTTTTATTAATTTTTTTGGTGAAGGTTCATTAGGTTCTAGTAATGGTGCCATTCTTAACATTTACTTCTTGCTGAGTGACCACAAATGTATAGTGATTGTAGGTGGCACTCACGACGGTTGCGATAAACTCCCATCGTCGCTCGGTGTCTAGGGATAATCCGCTGATTTCATTTTGGTCCTTGCTCCACAGAGGGCGAGTATTGTCAAAGCCATCGCACCAAAACCAGTTGTATTGATAAACATTGCTATTCATCAAAGACGAGCCTTCCAACTTCGGTTTAAGATACATATAGTCTTTTAGTTTTCCAGTTTGACAATCAACATTAAATTCCTGCTGTCGTGCTCCGTCTAGTGTGGTGTAAAATGTTTGAACCTTTGAGCCGAGCAGGTTGCTATTATCATAGGCGGTGTTCTTGTTTTCAGTTCCGTTAAACACAGAGTGATAAATCTTCTTAATTCGCCGTCCGTGGCCTCTGTCAAATCTAAGGATAACATTTTGAGAAGTTGAAGTTGCAGTATTTTTATACA
Organism: Paulinella micropora; assembly: GCA_019918135.1. Taxonomy (NCBI): domain Eukaryota; phylum Cercozoa; class Imbricatea; order Euglyphida; family Paulinellidae; genus Paulinella; species Paulinella micropora. Next base: position 9,191 of record WBZZ01001317.1, read on the forward strand.
AGTAAGAATAATCAATGTTGAAGCTCATACCTTCGGGGCTCATAATCTTCTGCTGAATTGATTGGATAACATCGGGATTGGTTTCAACAGCTAAGAAGAGGTTGAGGTTAGTGACGGCCACACTTAAATCCGCCGCCGCAACAGTGCCTCCGCCAGTAGAAAGAGGGTCATCGTTGTAATAAAAGATTTTGGGTGTCTGTTGCCAAATAATCCGCATAGTCAAAATTTCTGGAAACATAATAGTTTTATCCAGAGCGAAAATAGTATTGTAAAGCATTCCAAGATTAATCTTAACATTAATACTTGGGTCGGCAGTATTAATAGCTCCTCCTGAGAAATACTTAGCCTCATTGTGCGCAACATTAACAACACTAAGAGTGCCAGTTGCTGCAGCGATTAAACTATCATCGTGTCTGCGAGCATTTGTTGCTGGTTGAGTTAAGTAAGCCCGCATCTTAGTTTGGTATGAAGTCATAACTTCGGTAATACGAGTAGTAATCGCCCCCGAAACATCACCACCATTCGTAGCACCAACAGCGGTCAAAGCCGTTCCGTCTGCTTTTAGAGCGATAGCATCAAGCAAGCTAACTTTTCTTTCAGTCGCAGCGGTATTACTAAAACTCGCCCCATTTGTTGTGTTGTTCTTTTGAAGCATACAACCAGCTCCAGAGTTGTTGTCGTGGTTTTCCAAAGCGAGTAAATCATCAATGGAGGTTTCGGGTTTCCAAATCATCTTGCTAATATTGCCGACTTCATTAATGTCGCACAGATAAACACCGCCTCTGGTAATCAATTGTATCTGCCTAATTGGTGCCAAGCAGTCCATAAAGCATTTATTGTAGTTCGCCGCCTTCGCTGCAGGAGCATAAGTAAAACTCAAAACAGAGCGAGCCAAGTTAAATGGGCGACTAATAAGGTCAAAGTTGCTTTCCTGTCCTCCTGCGGTAGTTATAGTGATACTAGAAGAGCCCTCACGAGGGGTAAGCTTATTCAAGCGATAAGAAGCACTGATGTAGTCAGTCCTGCTGAAATCTAGTTCGCCTCCGTGTTGTGTAGGCATTTTGTGTAAGTGCTTTGTAGGGACACCCTACGACCCGAAGTTTTTGGTGAAGCTTTTTTAAAAGGTTCCTATATTTTAATGTGAGAAAAAAAAATTAATTAATTACCTGCTTTTTAACAAATTAAAAAACGATGTGAATAAATTAAAATAATTCGTCTCACGGTAAATCAACAATGTCATAACAATACCGAGGCCGTTGAGATTAACTGGTTGGTCGTTTTCGTCAGTCAAGTAAAACCGATACACATTGCTTGAACTAGTTGATAGTCGTTTTCCGTATTCACTGCCCGAGCCGTCGTAGATAACAGAGCCAAACGGTATTTCATTCGCGGTATATATTTCCTGTAATACGTGATTATCGCCTTCCCCAACGAGGTCTGATTGAAGATACAAAGTTTTTTCGCCAGTCAAGATTATGACATTCGGCGACCTAATAGTATTATTAGCAAAGAAATATGATGAGTCGCGGTCAAAACCCATTACTTCGTGAATGCGAGTTTCGCCGTCAAATATAAATCGCGGTTGAATGTTAATGGGATTGTTCGCTACGGTAAATAATAGCTTACCATCTTCGGGGTCGGTGTTTGTGTTGTTGCTTGTTATTGTATGTGTGTAGTCATTGGGGCTATCTGCGGTTAGCACCTCGGCCAGTTTATTCTTTAAGTTATTCATCGTGTAGTTTCCTTCGGGTATCGTAATGAGCGCCTCAAATCCATCTTCGCTCAGAGTAAAAGTGTTATAAGGGCTGGCGACGGAATAATACGACTTCGGCACATAGATATGAAGAATTTTACAGTGTGTCGGGTTGTCTAGCGATTTCATATCAATGGAGTGTGTGAAATCACTATCCGTGCCGTTTATCCTATTTTTGCTATTGACATAGTAAATGTTAGAGCTCCTACCTCCCCTATACTCCATTGTATATATTAGCATATAAATATTTTTTATATATATGTATCAAAACCATACCCATTCTGGACCTTCAACTCATCCGCTTCTTTTTCTTTTAAGTCTGTCCAACCGCTGGCAAATTTAAACCGATTACCTTTTGCCCGCTCTAACAAAAACCTAATACTATGCCACCCACAGGTTGTGCTCGTGTCGCTTTGGTTTTTGACTTGATTAACCTTCATAAGCAGATATGTGTTCGGCTTACTCTTTTCAATAAGCTGTTTCATTTGGTGAAGAAATAGCTCAGTCGGCTTATACAGTGCGAGAGGGTCGTAGATTTCAATAGAGTCGTCTTTAATGGTGTCAATCCAAACAGCAATCCAATGTGAGCCTGGTTGGCTAGACTTATCCAAGTTCATTATAAAACCATACTTCTTTCTTTTTTCTGGTTTCAGTTTGTTTATTTCGTCGCTCGCCACAGTCCCCAAATACCATTCGTGCTTTTTCATAATGTTGTCTATTTCGTCCGTCATTAGCCCTCGGTAGGGGTAAACCCCTACAACCCCATCAGAGGGGGTGCGGGGGACGAAGTTCCCTGCTCCTACGACCCCTGGATTTATATCTTTCTCATTTTGTGTTTGTGGTTGAATGGTGTCTACGTCGGCGGTGGGGTTTGGTTGCTCTTCTGTTAGTGCTGGTTGAATGGTGTCTACCTCGGCGGTGGGGGTTGGCGGTTGAACTTCCTCGGTTGGTTGAATACCGAGATTATTTGAAACTTGATTTTTAATGTTTGGGTCGCTTCTCATTTCAGTTACTAAGCTACTTACATCATCCTTCTTCTTCATTTTTTTCCTGTATTTACCCTTCTTCAAATATTTCTTAATTTTTGCTATCGTTAAAAGTTTGTGTATTAATTCCTCCATCGTTTTTGCCCCAGCACCAGCTTGGTTTATTCCCAAATAATCAGCGAGTTTCTTTCTCATTTCATTCTGGTCTATTCCTAAATCAATACCTTCATCTACTATAACTTGTGCCATACCCGCTGTCGTGTGTTTTCCTTTAACTTTTTTGGGTGGTGGTTTGCCCCGAGCTTTCATTTCTTTTTCCAAAGCAGGGCCCAAAGTTTTGGGTATGTCCAATTTCGGATACTTGTAATCATTTCTTAAACCTGCGGATATGTATGATATTTTATCTTTAATTTCAAAGTGTTTCGCTTTGGCCTCCGCTAGTTTTTTTTCTTGTTCTAATTATTTTTTATATTGTTCAGCCAGTTCTTTCTGCTCATCTGCTGATTGGGCATCGGCTATCGCTTTCTCTATTCCTGTGCCAAGTTTGATAAATTCTGTTTTGCTCAAACCTTTAATAAATTTAGTTGTAAAGCCCGCTTTCTTCATTAATTCAATGTATTTTTCTTTTAATTCCTTTTCAGCCTTTTTCTCTTCTTTTGTTTTCAATGGCATCTGCTTTTCTTCTGGTGCTTGGGGTGGTGCTTGTGGCGGTCCTAGTTGTGGTGCTTGGGGCGGTGCTTGTGGCGGTCCTAGTTGTGGTGCTTGGGGTGGTGCTTGTGGCGGTGCTTGTGGTGGTGCTTGTATGTATTGAGGTTGGAAAGGCGGTAATAGCATTAAATTATTTTTTCTATCTTGTTCAAATTTTACATCCTCTATAAGTTTTTGCTCTCTGTTCGCCTCCCTTATTAACCTTGAACACGAGAACCGCAATCAGATACAAAACAACCTGCTGAAAAAATATGAACTAATACACGAGCAGGAGGAAAAGGAAAAGAAGTTAAAAGAACAGGCAGAAGATGAAAAGAAAAGAATGGAGAGGAAGGAGAATGCCGACATTAAAGAAAGACGCTCCTTCGTCTTTCGTGTTTTCTTCGTTTTATTGTCCCCTTTCATATATTTCAGAAACAGTTTAACGATTTGAAGTGTTGAAATGTCATTCGTTTTCTCGCCAAAGTTTAGATATGCTCGTTTGCCTTTTACTTTGATATAAGGTCTGCCATCTTTGGCTCTGTATATCCTCGGCGGTCGTTGTTTTCGCGGTTTTTTTACAACCATCGTATATGTTAGAGAAAAAAATAATAACATAATTTACATTTGTGATTGGGGTTTACCGAAACTTGACTGCTCCACCTCGTTGCTTGCCGTATCCTTGCTTCATCGCGGCCTTTGCTACACGGTCAGCATAAGGCACTCCGACATCGCTAAGAAAGGTAGCACCTCTTGAAATCAATTGGTTCTTCTTGATAAACCTATTAGCATCCACTATCGCTTTTCCGACCTTGGCCCAATTAACTTTGCCTCCTGTTTGTTTCTTTTTTCCCTTCTTCTTTCTTCCTCCCGCTTGTGGCATACTTACAGGGCTTGGATTGTAGCTGATATTGTATCCTGATGGTTGTGAAATAATCACTGGTGATGTTGGCATGTATATATTGTATAGAAAAAAATAAATATTAAAATTACAAAAACCTTTTGTTGAAATTAGTCCCGCAAGCGGGACAATAGACTATCGCAAGCGATAGTTGAAATTCTGCCTCAGTTCGTCCGATACCGCATCCACATACAAAAAGTTAAACCGTTCTTTTGTCGCCTCGTGGTATTTTTCAATGAAGTATTCAAGGTCGTAGCCGAGGTCTAAATGCTTATACACGAGTTCTATTTTATCAACACTCTGTCCTGGAAAAATAAGAAGGTAGTCCAGCTGTTTGATTGCCTCAGGTTTTAGGTCTTGTAGATATTGTGAGCTTATAATCACCTTTGACTTGAAATGCCTGTTCCGCTTCAACAAATCGCTTACTGATTTATCCCTTAGCCCAGACCCCAAATCGTCCAAAACTAGCACAACTTCTGGTGTAATGTATTTGCTCGGTCTCTCCACCTTTTCGCCTCCCTTCTGCTTCTTCTTTTCCTCTTTTCCAAAATAAAGAAACTTCGGCTTCGGTTCTTCTTTCTCGTCTTGAATGATGTCGCCTTCTTGCTCCTCATCGGGTTTATTCAGCTTGTCTAACTCATAATCAATCACAGACAGTCCATCCGTTTTCAAATATGTGTATATCGCCATCGGATTGCCTTTCTTTTTGAAGTGTTTAACCATTTCTTTGTATATGTGGTCCTTATGTATCGTGCTGGCAATAATAACAATACGGGTCTTTTTGTCGGCCGTCCTTTTCAGGATTTCAAACAGTGCGGTCGTCTTGCCACTCTTCTTGCGAGCGAGGAGAAAAATATTGGCATACGGTTCATCAAACATCTTATATCCTTTTGCCAATTTGTCGCCATCTCCGTTTTGCTTAACTGGTCTAACTCGTATATCATTAATTTTTTCCATCACTCTATATTTTATCAACCCAAAAATAGTTATGAATTTTTTAATTCATAACATTGTTGCTACGCAACGAATTCTAAACAAATAACAATTCTTCCTCCATGTGTGTCAGTCTCAATATTGCCATTGTCCGTTTTAAGCACTCTAAAACTGTATTGTCCGTCGGTCCAATTAATTATCCCCAAGTTGTAGCTAAGATTGGAAATGTTTGCAACATTGCTGTCTGCGAATGTGCCAATAATTCCAATGCGGTCCATATGAAGAATTTTTGTTTTCGTCTCGGTCATATCGTTCATATAGTGTATATACTTAACATTCATTCTAGTTGGGGTAAAGTTCAATTTAATGGTTTTGTCAAACGTCTTGCTACCTCCCGCACCTCCTGGAAAATCATTACTCAGAAAAATAATCTTCTGGAATTTATAGTCAGTCATTGTGATGTCGCCTATATTACTGCTCATAAACTTTTTATTAATTAATATTTCTGCTCGGACTGCTTGTGATTTCTATTCGCGGGTCAGCGATAAAAAAAATGAAAGTTGTGTGTGGTGTATTCAAAAAGGAATAGAAACCAAATTTAAATGTGTGTATAAGCCTTTCAGCGATTGGTGTGTTAGTTTTGATGAAGCTATTCCGCTAATCTGTGCTGGTGATAGCTCTTGGTATAAAACTCAACTATATGAATGCTCATTTCTTTGAACTAGATGGGGAAGGAAGGCAGATGCCTATTAATAGTGTTAAAATACCTACATAAGTGTTGGCTGTCTCGCACGGCAAGTTCTTTTCAGATAGCCTCACGATACAAAGGGTGATGATGGCGATAATGATACCCATTTGAAACAGATACTTAATTAATCTGCTGTCTGTCGGTCTGTTTTTTATACAACAACAATTCCAGTTGTCTTCCAATTCGTGCTCTACTTTTTTTTCTTCATTCTTCAATGAAATATCCAAAACACGATTTTTCAACTCTGGTGTTAGTTCGCCGTCTATTTCAATGACTGGCGGTGGTGGATGTAATCTAGGCGGCATAGTAAGTGCTTTTTTACAAAAACCACTTACGATCTCAAAAACTATATTGGGTTTGTAAGGGCTTGTCCTTACAGATTTCTGCTAATTGGTTGGTTTGGTCTTGTAGTATATTCATAAGATTTTTATTTTCTTTTTCTAAATAAATCACCTTCTCTGACAATTGTTGAACGGCTTTAATTAACGGGGCGATAAACTCAGAATAACCTATACCATAACCGACATCACCACTATCAATACATTTAACATCTTCTGGATTGATACTCACACCCTTCAATTCGTATTCCGCTCTTTGCTTTGGACACGGAACCATAATTGTTTCTTTTATAAAACCGCCAAAATCTAGCATATCCATTTCTGTTAGTATTTCTTCTAATTCTTGTGCTATTAAGCCAGTCCTACATTTCTTTTTGTCATCAATCATACGATAGCAAACTGGATTTAGCTTATTAATAAAATCTAATCCTAAGCATTCCTTTATATCTTCTTTTTTTCTCCTGTCTGAATATTGAATAGGATTAGACAATACCCATAATTGTCCATCGCTTGCTTTCAAAGACATTAAAGCAGTATTTGAATTATTCTCCCATATGAACCCACTCGTTGAAGAACCATTCACTCTAAATCTAATAGAATAAGAAGTTAATCCTCCGCCTACTCCTCCTGCTGGTGCTGTTCCTCCACTTAACGATTTACTTGCCCCAGACTGGCTCATATAAATCCCCCAGTTTGAATCTCCAATGTCCCACATAAATATTCCTCTCGCATTTGTTCCGTCTGTTTGTCCTTGAATTGCTATTTTTGCCCCATTAGTTGATGCTGATGCCGTTGTTAGCACCCCAGAATATGTAATCCCCGCATTTGCCGTAATCAATCCTTTTGCCCATAATGTCCCGTTTGCCCCATTCAACGACATTAACAATTGCTCTGCTGAATTCTCCCACACAAAACCCATTGTAGAATCATTAGCAACCCTAAACCGAAAACTATACGAACTAAAATCATTTCCAGAAACAGCCAAACCGTTTGCCAAACTTCTAGTGTTTAGAGCCCCACCAGATGCCGCATAAATCCCCCAACTTGTATTGGTTGTATCCCATAGAAATATACCTTTTGCATTTGTTCCGTCGGTTACTCCCTGAATTCCTATTTTCGCTCCACTTGTATTTGTTGCTGATGTTAGTGTGCCTGTATATGTAATCCCCGCATTTGCTGTTAGAGCACTTTGAGCATAGATTATTCCACTCCCCCTCGCATAAAAATTTAAATCTTGATTAGTATTGCTTCCTGTCGCATAAATTGAATTATATCCAAAACCAACTCCCTGTGTCCCGTTGCTGTGTCTAAATTCAACACCGCCAGAAGATTGACCAAGATTGGCTGTGACATATAACCCGACTGGTGTAGCATGAGACCCACTTCTTGCTTCTCCTCTTATATCTGCCGTGCTATTAACAACAGATATACCAGCATTTGCCGTGATTAATCCGCTTGCGGTTGCCGTTGTTGTTGATATACCCGCATTTGCCGTTATTAATCCGCTTGCGGTTGCGGTTGTCGTTGATATACCCGCGGTTGAAGTAATTGTCGTTCCAGTTATTGTTCCACCATTTGTTATATTGTTTGAATTCATATCTAAGGCACCATAAAACCGCATACCGCCAGCATTGTTAAAACGGACAATGTCAGACGAAGCACTTTTATTATCCAAGAGTTTTGAAATATAAAGTCCCGCCCCTTTTACATCAGATGCTACATTCGTAAATACATAACCTCGTTGGTTCGTGGTTCCACTTGTAGCGGTATTTAGAGTAAATAAGAAATACTGATAATCTCCCGATGTCTGTGAAAAGAATATATCACCTCCATTTTGGTTTAATATCCTCGCCCCATTATATGTTATATTTCCACCATTAATGATATCCACATTATTAAAATCGGCTTGGCTTAATAAGGTCAGTGCTTTTACATCATTTCTTGTTCCATTAAATATCTTAATTCCTGTTATGGTTTGGTCGCCTGTTAGTTTTACATTTTGCCCGTCCAATGTGTCCGCATATCCTTTTGTTGCTCCGTCTGTTGATAATGTCGGAGTTCCAAGGTTGGCTATTTTGCTACTATTACAATCTAGCCCCGAAGCATTTACCCAACCGACGATTGTCCCGTCAATAATAAAACTTATTTTTTTCGCAGAAATTTTAAAGTTGTAATATGTTGCTGTTTTCATATCCAAACTAGCAATTGACCCGATATTACTGGTAGAATTGAAAACCACGAATGTTCCTTTTGTTGTCGCCTTCGTTGAATTTCCTGTTATTTCAAGACCACTACTATATGTCTTAATTCCTGCTATGGTTTGGTTTCCTGTTAGTTTCACATTTTGGCCGTCTAATGTATCCGCATACCCTTTTGTCGCTCCGTCCGTTGTTGCTGTTGGTGTGGCCAAATTTGTAATTTTTCTGTTGTTCAAAGATAGTGTAGTGCCAGTCGCGGTCGCGATTACATTATCCCCCGCATATAAATCAACATATGACCCTGTTATTTGTATTGGATAATAGGCCGTGGTTGCTATTTTTTGTGCCACAATCTCTCCTATATTTGTCGCCGTATCAAAGGCAATACCGATACCATCAAAAGCGGTTGGAGCTGTGGCGCCCCGCACTTCTATTGTTGAAGTAAATTTTTTATTCCCTGCTATGGTCTGGTCTCCCGTTAGTTTGACAACCGAAGTATCAAGGGCAGAAACATCAATACCATCAACAAGATTAACATTTGTTATGCTTTGACTTTTCGTATCAATCCCCGCACTCGCATTTATTATACTGCTAAATGTTTTAATACCAGCTATGGTTTGGTCTCCTGTTAGTTTGACGACTGCGGTGTCAAGGGCTGATACATCAATGTTGTCAACATTACCCACATTTGTTATGTTAAATCCGCCCATATTTAAACTACCCGTCATAGCCGTTGTTCCGTCCTTTGCTAGTTTGGTGTCGGTATATGCTTTTGTTGAAGCATCGCCGTCGTAGAATGGTGCGGGCAGTCCGCTGATTGCTGTTGTGCTGTTAAAATTTAAAACATTATTTGTCAATGTCATTCCACCTCCTGTTGTTGGAGCAAAAAGTATGGACGAGCCTACAAAAGATAATGGATAGCCCGTTGCTCCACCTGCCTCCGACGAATAGATAGAGCCCATATTATTGTTGTAATTAAAGAATAACTTGCCAGTGTTTGATGGATTTGAGTCTTTTACACCCACATAAGTAGTAAATGTTTTGTTTCCTGTTATGGTTTGGTCTCCTGTTAGTTTTACCACAGAACTATCAAGAGCCGAAACATCAATACCATCAACATTACCGACATTTGATACATTAAAACCTCCCATATTTAAATCCCCTATCATCATAGCGAGCCCATCCAATCTAAGAAAAGGAGAAGCAATATTTCGCCATTGCCCAGTGCTGTAAATGAGCAGTTGGTTATCAGCGGGGGTGCCTGTTATGATTACATCACTTAAAGCATCTATTGATTTAGTTGCTATCCTTGTGTCAAAATCTGTATTAACCCTTGCTGTGGTGTAGTATAAGTTAGTTCCTTCGGATAAGTTGGTTGTGCTCTTTGTTGCTAATTGAGTGTCAAACCTAGCATTAGTATAATATAAATTTGTGCCTTCGGCTAGGTTGATTTAGTGTTTAGTCGCGCATCAAACCTACCATCAGTATAGTATAGATTAGTGCCTTCTTTTAAGTCGGCCGTAGATTTTAAAGACAACCTCGCATCAAATCGGCCGTTAGTAAAATAAAGATTTACGGGGTCAGCATCTTCTGGCACCCTATCTGTGTATAAGCCCACTATGTTTGTGTTCGTTAAATCAAGGTTGGCTATATCTAGTGAGTCCACCGCAATTTCAGACAAGCCTAAGAGCGATTTATATTGACTGCCCATTGAACCGTGCTTCACCAAAACCTGTTGAGGTGTATATTTTGGATAATAATTAATCCGTATAAAAATTATTTTTGGTTAGATATACAACCGAAACAAACACAAGTTTGTTTAAAAAACAAACCGATTTTCCATCAGAAAATCTATGCCAAGAGGTAATAGAGAGATTGCCATAAAAAATCTTGAAAAAGCTACTGTAATGAAGAAACAGTATGCGAGGCAGAGAAAGATTGAGAGGGCTAGGGAATTACTAGCTGAGGAAGAGGCTAAGAATGTAAAAGAAATGAACGAAGACGAAAAGATGGACCACGTGTCTAAGAAACAGTTGGCTAAGGATATGATTGATGGGCGGGACGGTGAGCTAAGTGAGGAGAGCAGTTCGGATGAGGAAGTAGAACACGACTTTGTAGATATCGTTGCCCAACGGGTTGCGGGTATAAAATTGAAGACTAAACAGAAGAAGGCGAAGAAGGTGGTAAAAAAGAAAGTGGAAGAGGAGAGTGAGAGCGAGGAAAGCGAGGAAGAAGACGAAGAGCCTAAGCCTAAGAAGGGAGGTAAGAAATCCAGCCGTGTTAGTGTCAATGTTTATAACCAACAACCCGAGAAACCAAAAAAAGAAAACAATGATACATCTAAAATATTTTTGAAGTTCTAATATAGGAACACCAAAAACTTGGAGGTGCGGAGGCTTGCCTCTGCGATGGACCATAAACACAGCAATCCTCAAAATACTGAAAAGGAAACGGAGTCTCCGCAAGATAAGGAAGAACTTGAAAAAAAGAAAATTGAAGAAGCTTCTGAAATACACCATCAATCTAAGACCCCTAAAAAATGGAATACTATACTAGCCCCTGAACCTGAACCATTAAGCCAAGTGTTTATTGACTTAATGGATATGTCTAAAATAGCTACTAAGAAAGGAAACAAAAACTACAACTTTGGTTTAGTAATGATTGATGTTTATTCTCGTCGTGGTTGGATTGAACCAATCAAAAATAAAACAACAGGAGAAGTATTAGAGGGCTTAAAAAAAATGCCGAAACCTAAAAGGATTACATCTGACAACGGTAGTGAATATAAAGGACAAGTGGCTGAATACTTTAAAGAGAACGGAATTCAACATACAACCAATGAAGTAGGCGACCACCGAACAATGGGAATAGTAGATAGGTTTATTCGAACAATAAGAAATGATTTGAATTTTATGTGGGAAGTTAATGACGACTTTATTTGGGTTCCTTACATTAATGAAATTGTTAATAATTATAATAATACATTTCATAATACAATAAAAGCCACACCTATGGAAGTCTATGAGGGCAAAAAGAAGAATGACCAAGAAATATATAGAGCAGGTCTTATTAATTCATTTCCTAAGAATTCAACCGTAAGAAAAGAACTAGAACGAACTGTTTTCAGTAAAGGCGACGTCCAGTATTCTAAAAAGGTATATACGGTTAAAGGCCGAAAGGGCTTCAAGTTGATACTTTCAGACCACGAACTAGTTAGCCCTCAGCAGTTATTAAAGTCTAAAATGAATGAACAACTTGAAGAAGAAATAAAACCTCAACTAGCCGACCACATTAAAGAAGTAACTAAGGAAAAAAAGACCGTCCATTTATTGAAATCATTAGATATAAAACCTGAAAACATCCGCAGTAGTGCCAGGATTAAAAAGAAAAAAGAAATTTTGGATTTGTAAGTATTTAATTAATAACTTAATACAACGGATTAATTGGAAAAAATATTAATTATTCAATGAAATATTTTCTACAATTAACCTCAGTTTTTGTTGTAGAGGTGTTAAAGCAGAACATATTTATTTAACAAATATATTCAACTTCAACACTTAGTTTTTTTGTTTAATTAAACAAAATCAATTTTGTTTCACTTACACAATCTTGGCTGGAGCTTGGACTGCGGCTACTTAGAAATCAGCTGCGACTGCGACTCCATCAGCTGGGGCTTGGGCATTGTTGACTGCGACTCCATCAGCTGGGGCTTGGGCATTGTTGGCTGCGACTCCATCAGCTGGGGCTTGGACATTGTTGACTGCAACTCCATCAGCTGGGGCTTGGGCATTGTTGGCTGGTAGTGCAAGCTTTCCGTCAATCCCTTTGTAGATTACATCAACATTCAGGCCCTTTGTAATAGAGTTTACATTATCAAGAGATTTGAAAACCTCGTAATGTCCATCTTCAAAGAGAACAACCCTTAAATCAAATACTTTGGTTTCGTTTTTGTAAGATTTCAAAACAGCCCTATGAGCTATCTCTCCATCTTGCAATGCTGGCATATCATTATCGTCAAAAAGGTATGCTTTGTTGGACCCTTGACGAAACAGCACATTAGTTGCACCCCTTTCTCTGATTTGCATTGGCGATCTTGCTTTTCTCTCTCCTCCTTTTTTTGCTCTTTTTTTTGCCCCTAGCCTCATTGCAGTCATAGCTCCAACCATTTCAGCCATTGCTTTCAGCAACCTACATAAACACACAGAGGGACAATATGTGTTTATGTAGGGGTAGTTTAATGTCTTGCCCAGGACTTTATATAGTCAGCTATTTTTACCCCTCAACCCTATTTCTGTATTTATTATATTTATCCAAAACCATATCAAAGCTATCTCCATTACATATTAACTTCCTCGCCTGCTCCTCCTCTCTCAAACTCAGTGGTTGCTTTCTAGCTAGCAACCAACTATCCAACAACCTCTCCTCTTTCTTTCTTCTTTCTTCTTCTCTCTTTCTCTTTCTTTTCATTTTATCATTATTTTTCTTTTTTTGCTTCTCTTCTTCTATCTCTACTAATCTTTCGTCTATCGCATCCTCTCTCTCTTCAAGCTCTTCTCTCTTTTTTGTCATCTCTTTTATTTTTTCATTCATCAACTCTATTTGATTACTTACTGTTATTTTATGTCTATTTACTATGCTTTCTTGTTTATCCATATAATATTCTATCCAGTCATTACTGTCTCGCCTTATACTCTCATTATCAGAATTATCAGAATAATTATCAAAGTTATTGAAGTTATCAAAATTATTGGACATATATTATTTTTATATATTTTGCAAGGAGTAAAATGGCCTTCTTTTCGCTTTGTCAAAAACGCGATTTTCAGCAAAGGAGAAAATCTGTAGGCTTATTTTACAGTTTTCGTGCATAACAATATCTGTCATCAATGTTTCGGTCACGGCTCATTTTCCTTTTTATTTATTCGTCGCCTATCTAACAGCAACTTCAACAAAAAAGAAAAGAAAAAAACGCAAAACCCGTTATATATTTCTTTTCGCAAATTGACAGCTGTGACTGTGTTCAATGTTGAGAAAGACTACGTGTGTCATTTTATTAACCGTTTCCGCTTTTTTTTTGGAAATTGCCATTTTGTCCCGTGCGGGCCGACCGTGTATGTGTCCCTGGGGGCGGGGGGTGTGTATTGAAAAAGTGTCTTGTAGTGGCACCCTATACTACTTCCCTAGTACCAGGCGGGGCCAGGGCTCGTTCCATAAGCGCCCCTTGCAGAACGAGCTCCCACCTCCATTACAGAGGACCCGACAGATGGCACCCATTTCAAAAAAACCAAGCCCAAGGGAGGGTCAGTGACACCTCAAGTGGCCTGTTCGCTCCGTGGAGTAAGTGATGAGATCAACTGATGAGATATCGACTAATGTCAGAAAAAAGGAGCTTCTGATTTCGTCAACCAAGGAAGTCTGTGGGTAAAGTTTAACCCGATGCCCAGCTAAGCTTTATGTTTATGTTTATGTTATACCACAGACTTCCTTGGTTGACGAAATCAGAAGCGTCATTTCACAAATATCAGTGGGTGGGCCGTAAGGGAGACTGAAAAGTGAACGCTGCAGTGTTAATTAGGTAATAAATTAAGCGAGTACTTAAGCGGGAACTATTATTCCTCCTCCAAAAATTTTGAATATTACAAAGACAACCCCTTCACCCTCAGATTTGATTTTTCGCTCTAGCACAAAAAAGTATGCTTAGAGCAAATTTTACTGTTGTTTTTTGAATTTGGGAAATCGAGATGTCAGCTGCAGCTGGACAAAGGACCCCAAGGCCTACTAGGAAGCGCAGAGCTCAACAGGGTGATGACGACAACAAGACAAGCGCAGCCAGCAGCAGCAGCGGCAACAACGGAGGCGGCCCTGCATTCGGTGGGGGAAACGTGACTACTTCAACTACTTTTGCTGCTACATCGAGTACTAGTCTGTCGGCCACTGGGCTTCCCGCGACTGGCTCGAGCGGTGCTGGAGCAGGTGGAAGCACTGGTAAACACCCCACCATCTGCATCTGCTTCACCACTCAACCCTGTCAACCTATTTGGAGCACCATCGCTACACCAGCAGCAGACCGTGATAGGGCAAGGTACGACGACGACTACGACGACGGCTGCCACTATTCCACCTCGCGATCGCACCGACACCAGCTGCTACCACTCCACTGGGCTGGACGCAAGTACGATGGCAAGCATTGGAGATATGCTGCGCAACGCACTTAGGGAGGAGACGCGGCGGTCACTGGTGACTTCGCGAGGCTGACTGACAAGGTGCAGGGGATGATCCAAGCTACCAAGCAGGAATCGAGCCAGCGCGACTCGAAGCTGATCGACAAGCCATCACACCGCCGTTACTTCGTCGTGGCGAAGATCATTTTGCAGATTCTGGAGAGCAACGCATATGTGCGAAACAACGAGAAGTTGGCGGACGCTATCTCTATGGCGAACGCGCTTGCCACACTGGCTATGGATATGGGTGGCCCAAACCCAATACAGGTGGAAGACGCCGAGGCCAAGATGCTACTGGTGGGTAAAAGGCTAGTGATTGCGGACGAAGTGGCCCCGTACCTGGAGCCGATTCGCCCTACTACGACCAACTCGAGGGCGACCGACCCGCGTATACGTGGTGGACGTCAGAACCGTGGGGCATGCCATATCTGCGGATCCAACCAGCACTGGGCAAGAAGCTGCCCTCAGGGTTCGTACGGCGCGAACACTGCACAAGGGCAGAACCAGCAGCAGCATGGCCAACAGCAGCAACCGCTGGCGTGGCAAAGTGTCCCCGGTTTCATGCCTCCGCAGCAAGGAGCAGCACCAGGGCCGCAAATTCAGTACGTGGCCCAACCTACACAAAGCATCATCACGCTTGCGCCCGCCATGCAGACCGCATACACCGCACAGCCCGCACGTACAGCCGTCATTTGCACTCACTGCAACAAACGCGGCCACACAGCCGAGCACTGCTGGACTTTGAATCCGAGCCTGCGCCCACAGCGTTCTAGCAACTGAGCTGTTACAGCCAATCGAAAGTAAAATTATCAGACGACACTTCACGCGCATGACCGGCACTACACAGCGCAACACGCGCATGACTTGCATCACGCTGTCACTTACTTAGGCTCGTTTTGTTATGTCATTAAATAGATTTTATTTATTTCATTTGTTTACTTTATTATTATTATTTTTTCTTTCTCAAATTTGGTTCGGCAACACGCCCCTGCATTTTACTAGATTCCCTTAAAGATGGTACTTGTCACACGGCATCACGCCCAGATGGAATTAATACTATTGCGTCCGGCAAACGCTTCTATTTTCATACTTCATCGCCTGATTTATTAATAGTACTGATTCGCGATCTTGCTGTGTTATGATAGACAGCAACGGGTCCTCTTGCAAGGAAAGATTTCTGACTTCCTCCCTCACAAGGCACCGAAGTCCAAAGTATTTAAAGACTACTTTCAGGACATGGTGTGTGTATGGTGCAAGAAGATTAGTCATCTGGCATATTTTGCCCATCAAGGCAGACAGTGCCGACACCAGCGGAGGAGGTATCATACGTATCCTGGCTTCTGACAACACCACAAGTAGCTGTCGAACAGTAAAGCTCGGGCTCGTTAGAGGAGGTCAAGCAGAAGATCTTGACGATGGGTGAGACATACAATAGAGGCAACCCGTGGGCAGACTCAAAGGAACCGGCACATGCAGTCAAGGCAAGGCTTGGGTTCTGGAAGGCAATAGGGGCGGACGCAGTGGTGCTATCATGGCTCGCATATGGTGTAGAACTCAGATTTGAGCGTGAGCCTCCAGCGACCGATTTTATGAACCACCCAAGTTACTTCGAGAAAATTGCATTCGTCGACGACCAAATTGACGACATGCTTACCCGTGGAGACGCGGTAGAAGTGAAGAGGAAGGAATGCATCATGATCGAGCCTCTCCAAGTGCTGGCTGACCCAGCGGGAGTCAAGAAGACGAAGCTGTGCACTGACAAACGGTTCAGTAATTCCTTCCAAGCCAAGGCTCCTTTCACAATGGAGACGCTGGAAAAGGACATTCAGATGGTACTCGACGGAGACAGCGGCACAAAGATGTTCGTGGTGGATCTGCAACGCGCGTTTTATTCCATTCCGCTTGCTAGGAAAAGTACACCATACTCTGCCTTCAGACACAGGAACAAAACCTATCAGAACAAGACGCTACTATATGGGTTCTGTTTTGCGCCGTTTTGGTTTGGGAAGATCATGAGGGTCGTCGTGAAGCTGATAAGGACCTTGAACTTGCCATCCATGCAATATGCAGACGACTTCCTATTCGCTGTCAAATTCCTACGCACCAACGATGGCATACCTACGTTCATCAAGACGCTGTTTGCCTACCTTGGTCTTCCCACTTCCGAGAAGACGCAGTGGGAACCCTTGGACGAGGTACAATACTTGGGATACGTCATCAACAGCAAGGACTTGTGGATGGGAGTGCCGAACGACAAGAGGGAAAGGCTACTCAAGTCTATCCTCCAGCTCCTGGCGGACGTGCATTCCGCACAAGGGGCTTCGGTCCAGCAACTGCACTCAACTGCATCTTCGTTGATCAGTCTCAAGCTGGCGCTCTCCAACGCACAGCTGATGACTCGAGAAATGATGGCGACTGTCAACGCAGCCAACAGAATCGATAGGAGAAGCGTCACTACACAGAGCGGGTCAGAAATAAGCCAAGAACTGCAGTACTGGCTTCACATCCTGAGGGATCCGGCCAAATGCAGACGTGCAATATTTCAACCTCGACAGGACGTCGAGTTGAGGGTGGATGCAGGCGAGTTCGCGGTTGGGGGCCATGTGCTTGAAGAAGACGTAACAATCCCTCTACCATCTGAATTGATCGGTAATTCGTCGACGGAACGAGAGCTCTGGGCTGCGACTGTGATACCTCTCCATTTCAGATCCATCCTTCAGAATCGTAATACAGTCCTCACTGTGTTCGACTCAGCTAACGCAGTCATAGACCTGCAAAAAGGTGGGTCCAAGCGACCACACCTCACACGTCTCTGCAAGGTGGTGGACGACGTGTATACAGGACAGCTCAACATACGAAACAAACTTTGGGGCTGGGTCGAGACAACTAACAACACGAGGGCAGACAGAAACTCCAAGGCGCTGACCGCAGGCTTGACAAACCTGACTATCCATCCAGATGTCATGGGAAGGCTTATCATATATTGGCGCCTAGAGAGCCGCGATGTTTGGGCACCAAATTTTGGACAAATAGGGCAGTCAGTCCTTCTTGCCATGAAATCCCGCAAAAGGGTTGCATTTGTCCTTCCGCATTGGCCAGCCAGACCTTGGTGGCCACAGATTCTAGAACATGCAAGAGATTCATTTAGTCTGCCACCCGCATCATACACTCTAGCTCCAACGTGGCACAAACACCCATATCACGTGCACAGACCATCATTGCACATGCTTGCAGTGCTGTTTGATTTTACTCATTAAAATAATTTTACGCCCTGCAGGGACAGCAATACTAGATGACGACGAGATAGCGATCTGGGCAAGCCAAGCGGGCCGGAGAGACACCACAATGGAAACATACAAAGCTTCCCTCCGGCAATTCCTCAAGTGGTGCGTGCAGCACGGGCGTATCTTCTTTCCTGCCTCCGACAAAACGATTGCGCACTATTTCAAATATATGTCAGAGAGTGGGTATGCACAGTCAACAATCACTGGCCACCTGGCTGCAATTAAATCCCAATACACACTGCACACTAGTAACGACCCGACCGAGAGTCTGCTAGTGCAATTGGTCAAACAGAGAGCGGTAGCAGAAGCTGTACCGGGGAGAGAGGGGAAATACCCCTTATTGAGGGACGACCTGCTCAAGATACTACAATTACCATTGGTGACATGGAGGGACTGCAGAGATGCTACGTTAATATTACTGCAGTGGATCTCAATGGCGCGCGTCAGTAACATTGTCGCATTGAAGGTATCGGACATCATGTTCCACCATACCATCATCGGGAACAGCCCGTGCGAGTACATGGTACTCAGGTTCGAGAAATTTAAAAACGCGGAAGTCTAGAAGCTTGTCTTTATCGGCCAAGGGAACCAATCATTCTGCGCTGTCATGTGGGTCAGAGCATACATCAAATACATAAAGGACACGTTCAAGGATTCATTCACCGACAGCTCTCCTCTTTTCTTCAAGCTATCTGGCAACGCATTGAGTCATCTGAGTGCTGGCACCCCATCAAGTCTCTTGAAAAAGAAAGTTGCTGCAATTGGATTGGATCCAGCGATATACGCATCCCATTCAAATAGAATCGGGTCCGCGACTGAAGCGGCTCGTTTGGGAATGAGAATCTACGCAATAAGAATGCAAGGACTGTGGTCAGACAAAAGTTCGTGCGTGTACAAATACCTGCGTGACATAAGCTTGGAAAGCAAGCTAACAATCACACGCGTCTTACAGACCGGCAACGTAATCAACTAAATCGACCCTCTCTTACGCGAAAGCGGCTTTTTTATGACTATCACGTGTCAGTTAATGATGGCGCACAGTATTGTCTGCATTGGAAGAGCATAAACATTTTTTTTAGTAAATATTGATTTGGAAACACACTAGATTGACATCAGCTTGCGGACTTAAATCGTGTTGGGACGATATGATGTAAAGCTGTAACCCTGCCTATAGATACTATTGTATAAGCACTACCACTTGCTACTGTAACTGAGAGAGTAGTATTGTGTGCCAAGTTTCAACATTTGCAAGAAAGTCATATACAGTCCCCTACTTTTTAGTTAAATACGTTTTACAAACATAACAGAGACAGGCACATGGGTCGATCATAGAAAAACGGGTGCTGCGTCGGTTCGACACTATCAGTATGTCCTTACATCCATATCATAAGAGAATCAACACCAAAAACGTAGGTGCTGACAGCATTTTGAAAAAACATGCAATTGTTTGCAAGAAAACGCTAAACATTACAACATAAAACGACAACTACATACTATTAATTATTATTCTTACTACAACAACTTACGATGGTAAGGACACTATGATACATGTAATCGACTTCCAGCGACTTGACATCGGAGTTATTATCAATCACACGACAACTGCACACAAATCTGTGCATTTTGACATCAAGAAGGATACAAACCCAACCAGAAGAAGGAAATTAGAGAGCTACACTCACGTAGACATGCACTGGCAAACAGACACAAAAGGAAAAAGAGACGAAACACAGAATATAGGCTCATAGCAGACAGCGATACGACAGAGACGGAGACACACAATTGTTGTGGAGGCGGAGGTCGGTATGGATCTGGTGGCTCTGCGAAAGAGGACAGCCCCCCCCTCCGCTATGCGGACCTACAGCACACATGCAGTGACTGTGGTAACAAGGTCGCACTGGAAAGAACAGCGATACTGCTGGTGAAGCAGTCGTTCGACCACATAAACACTCCCATAAAGGAAAGTTATGCAAGATGCACCAAAAATTTTAAGTCAGCAGACCGCCGTTACGTTTGCAAAACCGCCGTTACGTTGAGATCGCCTATATGCTGTAAAGTACTTCCTTTTTGATTGTGGTATGATTCGGGAAAAATAAGGCAATCAGGCTGGGAAGGTCGGAAAAATTTGGCATTTGCAGTCAGAGAGGGAGAAGCTCATGTTGTGTGTGCTGTGAAATGAGGTTTTTGCAAGCTTGCGCAGCAAAAGCGTCATTTCACAAATATCAGTGGGTGGGCCGTAAGGGAGACTGAAAAGTGAACGCTGCAGTGTTAATTACGGTAATAAATTAAGCGGGAACTATTGTTCCCGCTCCAAAATTTTGAACATTACAAAGACAACCCCTTCACCCTCAGATTTGATTTTTCGCTCTAGCACAAAAGTGCTTAGAGCAAATTTTACGGTTGTTTTTTGAATAATTCCACCCACCCACCCATCTTTTATATGTCTTTTCGCTTGGGTGGTGGTGGAGAAAAGGGTGGAAAGCAAAACACACACACACATTACACCACACACATATACATCATTATAGCATAATCACGCCTCATGCCTACCATCTTCAAGCATATTCATGCACATCATCATACATATAACGACATGCACCACCCAGGTCTTTGTTTTTAAAAACAGAAGACCTAGGAGAGAGGGGAGAAGCTCATGTTGTGTGTGCTGTGAAATGAGGTTTTTGCAAGCTTGCGCAGCAAAAGCTCCTTTTTTCTGACATTAGTCGATATCTCATCTATCTATCTATCTATCTTATTAGTC